>JAMJFZ010003551.1:985000-1250000 GCA_026225945.1 Cricetomys ansorgei | reverse complement strand
AATGAGGTTGACACCCTGATGCCAGGGGAAATGGCCCTCACCACAGTCACCTGAGTCCACTGTAGTGGTCACTTGATGTAGCCTCTGACCCAGTAACCACACATCTTAGAGGTGTCCACCTAGAGTCAGCGCCTGCTGACAATGAGGAGGGACCCAGAGGCTTGGTTGCTGCAGGCTTCAGCCAGGGGGAGAGCATATGAAGATTCAGGAAGAGCACACCCTGAAAGAGAAACTCCTGGAAGTTGCTGGGAACTCTGCTCAGGACTAAAGAGGATGGCCTCTGTCTGGGAGAAGCCAGGCACCATGAAGGCAGCATATGGGCTCCTCTGGGCTCTGTGTACTTTCTGCAGGCAGCACACCAGGCTAAACACTCCCCAAAGAGATTAGAAACCAAGAGACTGGAATCACACGGGGCTCAGCAGCTCAGAGCTCTGGCTGCTCTTCTGGAGGACCTGGGTTGAATTCCCAGAACCCACATGGCAGCTCACAGCTATCTGTAATTCTAGGTCTAGGGGATCTAACACCCTCATGCAGACACACATGCAAACAAAACACCAATGCACATAAAATGGAAATACATATTTTTTAAAAAGCCAGTGGTGGTGGTGGCGGTGGTGGCACACACCTTTAGAACCAGTACTGGGAGGGCAGAGGCAGGCTTACACCCATCTCTGTAAGTTCCAGGCCAGCCTGGTCTACAGAATGAGTTCCAGGACAGCCAGAGTTACAACAGAGAAACCCTGTCTTGAAAAACAAAACAGTTATCCACAATCACCCATACACCAATCAATAAATCTATATCCCCATCCATCCACCCACCCATCCATCTATCCATCCATCTACCCAACCATCCACCCACCCATCCATCTATCCATCCATCCACCACAATTCCACCCACCCATCCACCCACCCATCCATCCACCCACCCAACCACCCATCAATCCATTCTTTAACCCACCCATCCCATCCATCCATCCACCACCACCCACCCATCCACCCACCTACCCAGCCAGCCACCCATCCATCCACCACCCAACCCATCCACCCACCACCCACCCACCCCCACCCACCCATCCACCCACCCATCCACCCACCCATCCACCCATCCACCCATCCACCCACCCATCCTTCCACCTATCCACCCACCCATCCACCCACCCATCCTTCCACCCATCCATCCACCCACCCACTCACCCATCCACCCACCCATCCACCCATCCACCCACCCATCCATCCACCCATCCATGCACCACCCACCCACCCACCCATCCATCCAACCTTCCACCCACCCACCCACCCATCCATCCACCCACCCACTCATCCATCCATCCATCCACCACCCACCCATCCACCCACCCACCCATCCATCCACCACCCACCCACCCACCCATCCATCCACCCACCCACCCATCCATCCACCCACTCACCCACCCATCCACCCACCCATCCACCCACCCATCCACCCATCCACCCACCCATCCACCCACCCATCCACGACCCACCCACCCACCCATCCATCCATCCACCCATCCATCCACCCACCCACTCACCCATCCACCCACCCATCCACCCATCCCACCCACCCATCCATCCACCCATCCATGAAACCCACCCACCCATCCATCTTTCCAAAACAATCCACCCACCCACTCATCCAGTCCATCCATCCACCCACCCACCCATCCACATCCATCCACCACCCACCCACCCACCCACCCATCCATATCCATCCACCCATCCTTCCATAAATCTATATCCACCCACCCATCCATGCACCCATCATCCATCCATCCCCCCCATCCATCCATCCACCCACCACCCTCCACCCACCCACCCACCCACCATCCACCCACCCATCCATCTATCCATCCATCCACCCACCCATTCATCAACCCATCCACCCATCCACCCATCCACCATCCATCCACCCACCCAACCACCCATCAATCCATTCTTTAACCCACCCATCCATCCATCCATCCACCACCCACCCATCCACCCACCTACCCAGCCAGCCACCCATCCATCCACCACCCACCCATCCACCCACCCACCCACCCACCCACCTCATCCCCACCCACCCACCCACCCACCCCCCCCCACCCACCCATCCACCCATCCACCCATCCACCCACCCATCCTTCCACCTATCCACCCACCCATCCACCCACCCATCCTTCCACCCATCCATCCACCCACCCACTCACCCATCCACCCACCCATCCACCCATCCACCCACCCATCCATCCACCCATCCATGCACCACCCACCCACCCACCCATCCATCCACCCATCCTTCCACCCCACCCACCCACCCATCCATCCACCCACCCACTCATCCATCCATCCATCCACCACCCCACCCATCCACCCACCCACCCATCCATCCACCACCCACCCACCCACCCATCCATCCACCCACCCACCCATCCATCCACCACTCACCCACCCATCCACCCACCCATCCACCCACCCATCCACCCATCCACCCACCCATCCACCCACCCATCCACGACCCACCCACCCACCCATCCATCCATCCACCCATCCATCCACCCACCCACTCACCCATCCACCCACCCATCCACCCATCCACCCACCCATCCATCCACCCATCCATGCACCACCCACCCACCCACCCATCCATCCACCACATCCTTCCACCCACCCACCCACCCATCCATCCACCCACCCACTCATCCATCCATCCATCCACCACCCACCCATCCCCCACCCACCCATCCACCCACCCACCCATCCATCCACCACCCACCCCCCACCCACCCATCCATCCACCCACCCACCCATCCATCCACCCACCCACCCATCCATCCACCCACTCACCCACCCATCCACCCACCCATCCACCCATCCACCCACCCATCCACCCACCCATCCACGACCCACCCACCCACCCATCCATCCATCCACCCACCCACCCATCCACCCATCCATCCACCACCCACCCACCCACCCACCCATCCATCCATCCATCCACCCATCCTTCCACCCATCCTTCCACCCATCCTTCCACCCATCCATCCATCCATCCACCCACCCATCCATGCACCCACCCACTCATCCATCCATCCATCCACCCATCCATCCCACCACCCACCCATCCACCCACCCATCCACCCACCCATCCACCCACCCACCCATCCACCCACCCATCCACCCACCCATCCACCCACCCACCCATCCATCAACCCATCCACCCACCCACCCATCCACCATCCATCCACCACCCACCCACCCATCCATCCACCCACCCACCCATCCATCCATCCACCCACCCATCCACCATCCATCCACCCACCCACCCATCCACCCACCCACCCATCCACCCACCCCCACCCATCCATCCATCCACCCATCCTTCCACCCATCCTTCCACCCATCCACCCACCCACCCACCCATCCACCCACCCACCCATCCACCTACCCACCCATCCACCCACCCATCCACCCACCCACCCATCCATCAACCCATCCACCCACCCACCCATCCACCATCCATCCACTACCCACTCACCCATCCATCCACCCACCCACACATCCATCCATCCACCCACCCACCCACCCATCCATCCATCCACCCCCACCCACCCACCCATCCATCCACCCACCCACCCATCCATCCATCCATCCATCCTCTCCACCCATCCACCCACCCATCCACCCATCCATCCACTCACCCATCCATCCATCCATCCACCCATCAACCCACCCATCCACCCATCCACCCACCCACCCATCCACCCACCCACCCATCAACCCATCCACCCACCCACCCATCCATCCACCCATCCATGCATTCACCCACCCACCCAGCCATCCACCCATCACCTACCCACCTGGGGAACCTAGTCAGTAGTGTCCCCATTGGCAAGATTGAGGGGTGTGTGGCTCTGGGAAGGCTGCACTGCCCAGGGGAGAGTGGCCAGAGAACAGGCGTGTCTAAATTGACAATTCTAGCATGCATTTTAATGACGTGGAAACTGACGCAGAGAGAATCCAGGGGGCCTGACCAGCTGCACATCTGAGACGCAAGAAACTGTGTTCTCCAGAGTCCCATGTAGTCTGTGGTGGCCTCAAACTCACTGCAGCGCGGGTGGCGGGGCTTGAACTGGGGTCCTCTGCCTTCGCTCCTGCTGGTGTCTGTGGAGCTAGGGCTGGAGCCCAGGGCTTTCCAGTGCAGAGTGAGTGCTCGTCTCACAGAGCACACCCCGCCTCACTGTCCTGCCTGTCTCTCCTGGGGGAGCCGTGTAGCCCTTACACCTCAGAGGAAAACGAGGCTGGGAGACTGTTGGGTTATCCCTTGGGAAAGCGGCCAAGGTGAATGTCTCCCCAGAGTCCCCAACTCAACCCTCCCAACCTAGTCTCCGCAGCGCCCTGCCGCCCTTCCTAGGCCTTGGTTTTCAGATCTACGAAATGGGTTGAGTTGCAGACAGCTTGGCGGCCTGGAGGACGCTGGGGCGTTGGTGGAGCTGGAGTCTCACTCAGTAGGGACAGCTGGACATGGGGGGGGCATCGTCTCATCACCAACCTATCTGGGACCTGGGGCGCTCAGACCCTGTTCTGGCACCCCCTGCATGAGACACCCCTCCCAGGCTGTCACCCCGGGTCTCCTCCAGCTCTAGTCCCCGCCCCCGGGAACAGCGCAGCCTCTGTGTCCAGGCTCGCTGTGAGCCAGCGTTGCCCAGAGACCGCGGGCGGCAGGCGGCCCCCACCCCGGGCTGCAGACCCCACTCCGCCCAGCCGTCGGGACCCGGGTTGGGGACAATGTGTCAGGTCGAGGAAGGAGGGGGAATTGCGGCGCTAGGGGCTCTCAGGGGCCTGGGAAAGCGCCCGGGCTGGTGTGCGAGCGAGGAGGGGCGGGAGGAGCCCGCCTCCCCTCCCCCACGGTGGCTCCGAAAAGCTGGGCCGCCCTCCCCCAGCGCGCGGGGACAGGTGTGGCGGGTCCCGGGAGGAAGGGAAGTGGCGCGGGACGCGCGCTATAAATACGGCCACAGCTGAGCCCCGCGGAGGGGGGCGCGGGCCGGGGTCCCTGAGGCCGGGGACCGGGTTCACTACGACCGCCCAGTCCTGCGCCCTCCCCGAGACTACCCACCCCACCAGAGAACCCCCTACCTCCAAGCTCCGCCTCCATCGCAGCCCCGCCTTCTCATAACCCCACCCCTTCCCGTCCCACGCCCCTAGGAGACTTCCCCTGTGCCCCTCCCACTTCCCTGACTGACCCATCCCCTGCCCAGACCCCACCCACCTCCCTGACTGCCCCGCCTCCTGCTCAGTCCCCTCCCACATCCCTGATGGCCCCGCCTCCTGCCTGGACCCCTTCCACCACCCCGACTGGCCTGCCTCCTGCTCAAGCCCCTCCCACCTCGGCCTGGGGCAGGTGACTGTGGTGACCGGTCAGTCGGTCAAAGCCTTGGGGCACCATCACCTCTGCGGTGGCGTGCATGGCCCATTTCCGGTCACTTGGGGAGGTCTGTGCCTCAGGCTGGGGACGGAGGGTACAGGAGGGACCCCGCAAACCGTGATGGAGCCCCGAGTGCAGGTGTAGGGCGGCGGGTGGGGACTAAGGTCACCGCCTGGAGGCCTGGCAGGCAGGTGGGGGGTGCGCCCCAGTCTTCCTATCGAACCGCAAAGGCCCCGGGGCAGGAGAACCAGTGTCCCCACTTCCGGGCTACTGTCCGCCCTGAGTCTCTGGCCTCCACATGCAAATGGGGGTCAGCACAGTGTCCAGCAAAAGTGCCCCTTGGGGTCTGGGGAGACCGTGCATGTGTGAGGACCCCGGAAACACCTGAGGGCTAGGCCCTGGCGCTGCGGAGGTACAGAGGGTCCCCGGCTCCTTCCCAGCCAGTCTGGCCTGCGCCAAGGTCAGCGAGAGCCCTGAGGACCCCGGTGCCCGGTGTCTGTCCGCGCACGCCGGTGGGGGGGCCCTGAGGACTCCGGTGCCCGGCCTGTGCCCAGGTCAGCGAGAGCCCTGAGGACCCCGGTGCCCGGTGTCCACGGACGCCGGTGGGGGGGCCCTGAGGACCCCGGTGCCCGGCCTGCGCCCAGGTCAGCGAGAGCCCTGAGGACCCCGGTGCCCGGCCTGCGCCCAGGTCAGCGAGAGCCCTGAGGACCCCGGTGCCCGGTGTCCACGGACGCCGGTGGGGGGGGCCCTGAGGACCCCGGTGCCCGGTGTCCACGCACGCCGGTGGGGGGCCCTGAGGACCCCGGTGCCCGGTGTCCACGCACGCCGGTGGTGGGGCCCTGAGGACCCCGGTGCCCGGCCTGCGCCCAGGTCAGCGAGAGCCCTGAGGACCCCGGTGCCCGGCCTGCGCCCAGGTCAGCGAGAGCCCTGAGGACCCCGGTGTCCGCGCACGCCGGTGGGGGGGCCCTGAGGATCCCAGTGCCCGGTGTCCGCGCACGGGCCCGGACAAGGCCATGCTCTGCTAGGCTCCAGGCATACACCAAGTGCTCCATGATGCTCTCCAAACCAGGACGGCAGAAGTGACTTTCCAAGGGTGACTAGGCCTGGGCCTGAGGGGCCTGAGGCCTGGTTTTCTGGCCGACACTTCGCCCCCTCCCCTCCCCTCCGTCCAGCAGCCCCGCAGCTGTCCCTTCTCGCGTGTGCGGCCGTCACGCCGGGCGTCTGTTCCGGAACACCTGGCCCTGCGCTTCCAGGGATTTGGAGTGACATGGCTGCGGAAGTTCAGCTGCCACGGGGCTTAACCCTGGAGCCTGGCGCCAGCCGCGTCCTCAGAGGCCGCCGCCGCCGCCACTTGACCCCGAGGAGACTCTGACTCTATCCCTGGCCTTCCTGGCTGTGCCTGGGGAAACTGAGTCATGCCAGTTAACATCACTGGTTGGAATGGGGTTCAGCTCCCTGGCTCCCCTTATCTTTGAAGCTGAGTGAACTGCTGTAGTGCCTGAGACACAGGATCATCCTCCTGCCTCACGCCCCAGCGCTGGGATGGCCACTGTGGTTTATCCGTTGCTGGGGACAGAAGCCAGGGCCGAGACACCGGCTCTTTCTGGAGCCCACCCAACCTAGCTATCCTCCTGCCTCTGCCTCCCAAGTGCTGGGATCCCACGGCAGGCCAGCTTGACTCCTTAAATTCCACTGCGGAGCCAAATGAGGTCAAAGGTCATAGAAGTCCCTTTTCATACATAGGAAACCAGGCCTAGAAAGGTTGAGACATGGACCCAAAGTCGCAGAGCCCTGGGGGTAGTGCAGAGACCCGCAGGGATCGACCGCCTGCTTCCTGGTGGCGACATCATCTTTCCTGACATCATCAAAGGCTGATGTCACAGTCTACAGACTGGGGGTGGGGGCACAGTGGGCAGAGCGCTGGCTCAGCATCCACAAGGCCCTGGGTCTCCTTCCATGCCATGGGGTGCATGTTTGTCACCCCAGCACTGGGAGGAGGGGAGGCCGGAGGACCAGGGTTCAAGGCTAGCCTTGGCTACAAGGTCCTGTGTTAGGATCTACTGTACATCAGGGCCAGCGAATGGGCTCAGTAGACGGGGAGCTTGCCACCGAGCCCCATGACCTGAGTTTGATCCGTATGAGAGAACCGGCTCCCAAACCTGGACTTCCACTCGCCGTGGCACACGCAAATGTCCTCAAGATAGGGAGCTGATATCATATTGCAAAAGGGGAAACTGAGGCTGGCTCTCGCTCTCCCTCCTCCTCAGTGGTCTGCCCAGTGGGTGCACCTGGCCTCCCTCCCCCCACCTCCAGGCTGCTCTAAGCAGCAGCTTCCAGAACCTTCCTCCTTACGCAGCTGCCGAGAACCAGGTCAGGCTGGGAACGGTGAAGACATCAAACGGAATTTATAAATACAGCACGAGCCGCCGCCCTCCCAGAGAGGCCTGGGCTCCCAATATGCATCCTGGCCCCAGGGGGTCCCTCCTAGGAGAGGGGGATGGACAGTGCCTCAGTTTCCCCTAAGAGCTCACCTCCCCACTCTGCTTTTCCAGCCTCCTGCTGGGCACCCATGACAGAGTTTTCATTCTCTGTGAAAGTCTTCAGTTCTCTGGAATGTTCTCTCAGGAGCCTCCGTGCTGGGCTGAGAACTAGGCTCGCCTTTGCACACAGCGTCCCCTGCCCCGGCCTTTGCACACGGCGTCCCCGTCCCCTTTGCTTGGGTAAGCCTCTGCCTGGAAGAACCCCCTTCCCAAGGCTTCTCTGGGCCTCTAGTCTCAAATGGCACCTGGAAGTCCCTGTGTCACAATGGCTGCCACCTTCTTGACTCCAGAAGGATCAATTCTCACTTGCCTTTCTCTTATGGCCTGAATCTTTCTCTCAGTCATGGGCCTCAGTTTCCCCATCTGCAAAATCGGGTGGGTGTGTAGGCGCGTCCCCTCCCGTGGGAACCGCTTGCACTGCACTGGCTTCCCTCCTCTGGCCTGGGTCTGTGGACGCTTGTAATGGATATGCTAATTGATGCAGATTTTATGCAAATGAGCGGGTGTGTTTATAGAAATCCCCTGTGGCGGTGGGACCCTGAGCCAGCTGTCCGCATAGGCCTCGGCCTCTGGCCCGGCCTCCGTCGTGGGGTGCTGAGGGCAGGGTCCCCCTTTCCCTACAGGCCCAGTGGGGTGACTCCAGACTCCTGCTGCCCAGAGCGGAGGGGCAGAGGTGGGACTGGACCTTGGCAAGGCTCACACCACATGCACAGTGTGGCCACAGACCCCACCTGGTCCTAGTGTGTGCTAAAACCATCCAGACCAGGATCTGGATTGTTACCCGTCACCCAGGGCCCAGCAGCCAGGCAGGCTCCAGCTGAGGCAGTGACCTCGGGAATCAATGGGGGGTGAGGGGGTGAGGGGGTGGCCACGCCCAGGCCGCAGACTGACCCCCCCCTTCGCAGGCCCCCAACCTTTGCACCTCAGCGCCCTGTCCCGGAGACCTGCTGGCACACCCACGCCCAACCCCTGCCCTCCTTTAGTGTCTGTCCTGCCTTTGAACCTTTGCAACATAGCCCAGGATAGACCTCTCGTCCCGGTCCTCTGCTGCGTGTGTGGAATGGTGCTGGGTCCCTGAGCCCTGCCAGGACGGCCGTGCCCAGCGCACAGTAAATGCACCCCTGCACACAGTAGGTGCACACCCCAGTTAGCTGGGTGGTTAGGGTTTGTAGAGGGGCGAGAGGCGCGTGACTGGGTCACACTGACGTCAGTGTGACCGCCAGCGGCAGGTGCTGCCAGTGAGGTCATCGGCACCCGCGCCTCGCAGCTCCCCCCTCCTCTCCTTTTGCAGTTGTGGGGAAATGTCCGAGGCCTGGCCCCCGCCCCCCGCCTCTCCCGGACCTGCCCGGTGGGCCCTCCTCCGCGTGTGACTGTCCCCGACGTGGTGTCCGTGTGGGCCGTCCACAGGGCTGACGTCAGAAGCTCCACGTTCCCGGACTGTGTAATACTCTGCCCAGGCGGAGGGGCAGGCTCCCAGCCGCCAGGCCCAGCCACACCGAGCCCCTCCCCCAGCCTCCGAGGAAAATAGAGGTGAGAGGAAACTGAATCTCAAATTGAGCGCCTGGGGGGGGGTCGGGAGGGGGACACCTAGTTCCTGTGGTTATCCGAGTACACAGTAGGCGCTCAGTAAGGGCTTCAGTCGTTCAGATGTGCAAAGAACCTGTCGTGCACACAGTGAGCATAGTAGGTGCTTAACAAGTGCTCCTGAAATAAGTGCTCTCTGGCTATCCTCCTGGACAAGAACAGGCCAGCTGGGCCTCAGTTTCCCCCTCAATGCAAGGAGGCCCTGACAGCATTCACAACTCACCTACTGTGTGCCAGGCCGCGTTATAGAGCCCGGACCTGGACCTGGACCTCGTCCTCGGGTGGGGACAGGCCTGTGTGACCCGGCAGAGCAGGGTGTAGCGGGATCCCCCCGCGCCCCGAACCGAACGCCGGTTCGAATCCCGCCCCACGCTGCTGGCTGGAATCCGGGAGCTGTACACAGCAGGTGCCCAGTGTGGGCTCGCTGTTGGGGCTGCACGTGCTAGGGATGGTTTTACTTCCTCTGCTGCTGTGGGTGCCTCGGCAGGGGCCGGTCCCCCAACACTGGGCCCGCAGGTCTTAAGGGGGTCCCGGGAGGATGACCCAGGGGTCAGAGGGCGGGGTCAGGCGGGGTCAGCGCCCGCAGCCCTCCCCCACCGGCGCTCCGGACCAGCTGGGACTGAGCGTCGCATCTGTCGCCGGCGCAGCTGCAGCCCCGGGGGGGGGGGCAAGGACGCGTCTGCGCCTCTCAGCTGCCACCACGGCCGGGGGGGGGGGGAGGCACCCCGAGTCCGCCCGGCCCGGCCCCTCCCCCACGGCCGGGGAGGGGGCGTCAGGGAGGGCCTGACGTCACGAGAGGCCTCAGCCAATCGCAGCTCCTCTTTGAACAGCCCCGGGGGGATTCCCTGGTCATAGCCCAGACCCGGAGTGACACCGAGTTCCTGGGGCAGTGATGACCCAGCCGCCACCCCAGGCCTGGGCTCCAAGTGCTCCCGACATAGAAGGGGAAACTGAGGCAGGGCACTGCCGGGTAGAGACCCAGGTGGCCCGTGGCAAGTTGTCTGTCCGGGTCCAGATGAGCCCAGAGAGGGTCAGGGGGCTGCCCGGCGTCACACAGCAAGCAGGGGAGGGGGGGAGAGGGGAGGCGAAGCCGCCCCCGACCCCGGCCTCCCCGACGGGGTCCCCCTGCCGAGCATGCCTCCCGAGGTCTCCCCGACCTCTCGCACCCGGGGCCGCAGCCGGGCCGCGGTGGACGGAATGTGGCGGCAGCTCGGGCGCCCCCAAAATCCGCACTGGAATCCCCGCAGCCCGGAGCGCGGCGCCGCGCGGGCTGGGGAAACTGAGGCCCGGGGGCGGGGCCTCCCCCAGCCCCACAGCTGAAAGAAGGGGTGCAGCTGTGGGCTCTCGAGCCGTGGGGAGGGGCTTGACCTCCAGGGGCCTCTGTCCAGACGGCCCGCCCCTCGCCCCCGCACCCCCCCGCACCCCCGCACCCCGCCGTCCCGCTCCCCAACCCCCCCGCACCCCTCCAGCCTGCACCCGCACCCGCACCCGCCACCCGCCGCCCCGCCGCCCGCCGCCCCGCCCCGCTTCAGCATCCTTCAGAAAGCCACCCCCCCAGACTTCTGCAGCCACGGGTCCAAGGCCTGGGGACACTGGGCACAAGCTGAGCAGGCCAGGCTGTTCCCCGCCTCCACCGGCCTCAGTTTCTCCCCAGGCCTCAGTTTCTCCCCAGGCCTCGGTTTCTTCCCGGGCCTTGGTTTCTCTCCCCAAGCCTCGGTTTCTCCCCAGACCTCGGTTTCTCCCCGGGCCTCAGTTTCTCCACAGGTCAGGAATGTTGGCTGATTTGCTGGGGACAGGCGGCCATGGGAACTGTCAGCCTGCTCCTGTCCCAACCCCTGAGGGTGTCCAGACCTTGGCGTGACCTCAGGCCAGGGTTCGAGTCCCGACACCCACAAGTCAGGCTGTTCCCAGAGAGCTCCCAGCCCCCGTGGGGCGCCCAGCACCCAGCCGCTGTGTGAGCAGGACAGCTATGAAGTGCTTACTGTATGCTGGAGATTCCAGGGAACCCGGCCACACCCAGCCCACGGAGAGAGGTTTGCATTCAGGGGCGATCTCGGCGTGACGAGGGCTTCAGACAGGGAAACCGAGGCCTGGAAAGAGGTGTCTTGCTGTCCTGATGTCCCTCAAAGAGTGTTGCAGGCAGCCTGGCAGAGCCTCTAGAGTTCCGGGCTAGCCTGGGCTTCATAGGCATCAGTCTACATACATAAAGGCGGCCTGGGTGGTTTGCTTACTGGTGTCATGAGCCACAGGGGCCGTGGCACCCAGCCCGCGTCCGCGAGGCTCCTGTGGGTCAGGTGGATTGGAAATCCACTGAATACAATAGTGAAGCATCGATGGAGCGCCTACTGTATGCTGGAGACGCCCAGAGTCAGAACAGTGCCCAGCTCGGCGCGGGGCACAGCGAGGGAAACTGAGGCTGGGAATGGCAGAGGCGCCTCCTCCCGTCCGCACTCCGGTCCGCGCCGCTCCGCGCCGGGTTTTCCGGGGCTCCGGGCTCGGGCGCTGGGGGCGGAGGTGGCGGAGCTGCGAGTCGCAGCGGCGGCGGCGGCGGAGATGCGGCCCCGGCCCGGACACCGCGCTGCGCCCCCGCGGGAGCCGCCCGCGCGTGGGAGCCCGGGCTGAGCGCTGCGGGGCCGGGGCCGAGCCGGGCAGGTGCTCGGCCTGCGCTGCGAGGTGAGCGCGGGGCGCAGCGGGACCGATGCGCGGGGACGGACGCGGGGACGGATGCGGGGACGGATGCACGGACGGACGCGGGGACGGATGCGGGGACGATGCACGGGGACGGACGCGGGGACGAAGGCGGGGACGGACGCGGGGACCGATGCGCGGGGACGGACGCGGGGACGGACGCGCGGGGACGGACGCGGGGACACAGGCCGCGGATCCTCGTGCAGCGACACCGGCCGGGCCCCCGCGTGCCCTGGGCGGGGCTAACGGGCTGCGCAGCGGGCGGGGATTGCAGCCAAGGCCGGGCAGCGCCGGTGGCAGCGCCGGTGGTGGGATCGGTGGGGGAGGGGGCACGGCCGCGACCTCCCGTGGGTCCCCACGCGGCCCCCACGCGGCCCCCCGCACCGCTGCGCCCCAGCACCGGTGCCCGGGCCTCGCAGCTGGTGTGGGGGGGCCACGGGCCGCGGCCGACGCCCCCGCTGCGGCGCGGCCCGGAGGGGGGCGGACGGGGCCCCCCGAAGCCCGACAATGGGACAAAGGAGCGGCTCCGGCAGCCGCGCGGGGTGGGTGCCACGGGGCCCCCCCCGGCCGACCGCGGCGCTGATTGGTCCCCGGGGCGGGGGTCACGTGCCCCATGCTGCTCTCCACCGCCGACTTCGGGGCGCCTCCCCAGGGCCGCTGCCAGGCTGAACCCCCACTCGGCCTCAGATGGTGGGCACTAGGCCTGGACAGCGAGGTCGGGAGGTACTCGGGTCCCGTTCCTCTCCTGCCTGGGTGTCACCCGCCTGAGGTCTGTGTCCCCCTCTGCCTGAGGTCTGTGACCCCCTCTGCTGGGGTCTGTGACCCCCTCTGTCTGAGGCCTGAGTGTCCCCCTCTGCTGGGGTCTGTGTGCCCCTCTGCCTGAGGTCTGTGTCCCCCTCTTTCTGAGGTCTGTATGTCCCCCTCTGCTGGGGTCTGTGTCCCCCTCTGCCTGAGGTCTGTGTCTCCCTCTGTCTGAGGTCTGTGTCCCCCTCTTTCTGAGGTCTGTGTGTCCCCTCTGCTGGGTTCTGTGTCCCCCTCTGCTGGGTTCTGTGTCCCCCTCTGCTGGGTTCTGTGTCCCCCTCTGCCTGAGGTCTGTGTCCCCTCTGCCTGAGGTCTGTGTTCCCCTCTGTCTGAGGTCTGTGTGTCCCCCTCTTTTTGAGGTCTGTGTGTTCCCCTCTTTTTGAGGTCTGTGTGTCCCCCTCTGCCTGAGGTCTGTGTGTCCCCCTCTGCCTGAGGTCTGTGTGTCCTCTTCTGCCTAAGGTCTGTGTCCCCCTCTGCCTGAGGTCTGTGTGTCCCCTCTGCCTGGGGTCTGTGTGTCCCCTCTGCCTGGGGTCTGTGTCCCCTTCTGCCTGGGGTCTGTGTGTCCCCCTCTGCCTGGGGTCTGTGTGTCCCCCTCTGCCTGAGGTCTGTGTCTCCTTCTGCCTGAGGTCTGTGTGTCCCCTCTGCCTGGGGTCTGTGTGTCCCCTCTGCCTGGGGTCTGTGTGTCCCCTCTGCCTGAGGTCTGTGTGTCCCCCTCTCCCTGGGGTCTGTGTCCCCCTCTGCCTGAGGTCTGTGTCCCCCTCTGCCTGAGGTCTGTGTCCCCCTCTTTCTGAGGTCTGTGTTCCCCTCTGCCTGAGGTCTATGTGACCTCCTCTGCCTGAGGTCTGTGTGTCCCCTCTCTGCCTGAGGACTGTGACCTCCTCTGTCTGGGGTCTGTGTGTCCCCCTCTTTCTGAGGTCTGTGTTCCCCTCTGCCTGAGGTCTATGTGACCTCCTCTGCCTGAGGTCTGTGTGTCCCCCTCTGTCTGAGGTCTGTGTCCCCCTCTGCCTGAGGTCTGTGTCCCCCTCTGCCTGAGGTCTGTGTGTCCCCTCTGCCTGAGGTCTGTGTCCCCCGCTGACTGAGGTCTGTGTCACCCCCGGCTACCTTCCCCGTGCCCCATCCCGAGCCGAGTGTACCTGATCGGGACCCCGCCGTGGCAGCTGGAGGCCTGGGTTGGAGCAGGCGCCTGGGACGGCGGCTGCCTCTCCGCGTGTCCCGCGTTTCCTCTCTCTGGCTGAGCTCTGGGGTGGACGGCTGCTTCAGGCTATCAGAGAGGTCAGCTGGCCTGGCCTGTGGCCGGGTCCCGCGCCCTGCTGGGGTCGCTGCGTGGACCAGATGGCACCTGGGGCGTCTGTGTCCGTTTGTGCTGGCTCGGTGGCCAGGAGGCGGTGGGGAAAACCGAGGCACTGCTCGCCAGCTGTGGCTGCTGGTATTGTGAGTCCTGGGTTCCCGGCTCCGTCCCCTGCTGGACACCGTGGTTCCCAGGATGTCCCGGGGCAGCGGGAGCCGCTCCGACTAGCTGTGCTGTTTTGGGGGCAGGGAGGTGTCTCTGTGACCAGCCCCGCCCCACCCTGTCTGTCCGTCCGTGTGTCCGTGCATCTGTCCTTGGCAGGGGTGGCCATGGTGACCCAGGGGAGGACTTGTGTCCCAAGCTGACCCCAGATGCGGCCCTGGAGGGGGGGGGCAGTGGGAGGACTCTCGGGAGTGCGCACAGTAGGTGCTCCGTGTGTGGGCCAGGAACATGGTAGGTGCTCTGTGTGTGGCATCTGGTTCCCAGAGGTCACCTGGACGGCCTCTCTCCCCCTGCCCCCCAGCCCCCCAGCTAGCGTCTGACCCACTCTGAGCCAGCGTCTCCCCAGGGACCCGGTTCCACCTTTGTCCTCTTGGGGCTCCTGACCGGCACTTCCTGTCCTCAGCAGTCCTTGGCGAGGCCCCGGCTGCCTGACACCCATCCAGACCTGGGTGGAAACCGGACGGTCCTGGTGTCAGGGTCGCAGTGTGGGGGTCCTGGCGTCGGGGTCGCGGTGTCGGGTCCTGGTGTCGGGGTCCTGGTGTCGGGGTCCTGGTGTCAGGGTCGCGGTGTGGGGGCCCTGGCGTCGGGATCGCGGTGTCGGGGTCCTGGTGTCGGGGTCCTGGTGTCGGGGTCCTGGTGTCGGGGTCACGGTGTGGGGTCACGGTGTGGGGGTCACGGTGTGGGGGTCCTGGTGTTGGGGTCCTGGTGTTGGGGTCGTGGTGTTGGGGTCGTGGTGTGGGGGTCGCGGTGTGGGGGTCGCTGTGTGGGTGTCGCGGTGTTGGGTCGCGGTGTAGTGGTCGCGGTGTCGGGGTCGCGGTGTTGGGGGTGTGGTGTTGGGTTGCGGTGTCGGGGTCCCGGTGTTGGGGTGCAGTGTAGGGGTCGCGGTGTGGGGGTCGCGGTGTAGGGGTCGCGGTGTCGGGGTACGGTGTGGGGGTCCTGGTGTTGGGGTCCTGGTGTTGGGTCGTGGTGTAGGGGTCGTGGTGTAGGTTGGCGAGGTGTCGGGGGTCGCTGTGTGGGTGTCGCGGTGTTGGGGTCGCGGTGTTGGGGTCGCGGTGTCGGGGTCGCGGTGTTGGGGTTGTGGTGTTGGGTTGCGGTGTCGGGGTCCCGGTGTTGGGGTAGCAGTGTAGGGGTCGCGGTGTGGGGAGGTCGCGGTGTAGGGGTAGGCGTGTTTTGGGGTTGCGGTGTGGGGTCGGGGTAGCGGTGTCGGGGTCGCGGTGTGGGGGTCGCGGTGTCGGGGGGTAGCGGTGTCGGGAGGGTCGCGGTGTGGGGGGTCGCGGTGTGGGGGTCGCGGTGTTGGGGTCGCGGTGTAGGGGTCGCGGTGTTGGCGGTCGCGGTGTAGGGGTGGCGGTATTGTCGGGGTCACGGTGTAGGGGTCACGGTGTCGGGGTAGCGGTGTCGGGGTCGCGGTGTGGGGGTCGCGGTGTGGGGGTCGCGGTGTAGGGGTCGCGGTGTAGGGGTCATGGTGTTGGGGTCGCGGTGTCGGGGTCACGGTGTCGGGGTCGCCGGCGCTCAGGCAGGGCCCCCAGGCACACTGACTGACCTGGCACTCATTGAGTGACGGCTGCATACTGTCCTAACAACCAATCAGCTACTGTGTGCCACGCGTACTCAGTGCTGTAACTTACTGGTCCCGGCTGCAGGCCCGCCATGCTTGTCTTGCGGATGGGGAAACCCAGACTCCAGGCCTGAGGAGTCAGGAGGGGGGCTCGTCCTGAGGGCTGGGGGTGAGGCTGAGTCCCCGGTTCTGCCTGTGCCAAGTAGGACGAGCAGCAGCTGGAGGGGAGCCGTAAGGGGAGCCGGTAACCGGACCGGAGCCGGAGCAGGGGCCGGTCGGTCACTCGATCCCCCTGGGGACACCAGAGCCACAGCCCTGGGGCGGCCGGCCCGCGGGAGCGCCCCACCGTGGTGGAGGAGGCAGGATTGCAGTCAGTAAGGGGCTCTGTGTCCCTGTGGAGCCCGGAGAGGCCTAGGGAGAGTGCAGCGGCCACAGGCCAGGTGAGGGACACGGGCCTGCGACCTGCCTGGTGGCCGTGGGGAGGGGGGGAGAGGGGGAAGACGGGGAGGGACCCTCCCACAGCACCCCCGACCCTGAGGGGCGCCCAGCACCCCGACCCTGAGGGGCGCCCAGCACCCCGACCCTGAGGGGCACCCAGCATTCCGACCCTGAGGGGCGCCCAGCACCCCGACCCTGAGGGCGCCCAGCACCCCAGCACCCCGACCCTGACAGGCGCCCAGCACCCCGACCCTGAAGGTCGCCCAAACCCCGACCCTGAGAGGGCCCCAGCACCCCGACCCTGAGGGCGCCCAGAACCCCGACCCTGAGAGGCGCCCAGCACCCCGACCCTGAGGGGCGCCCAGCACCCCGACCCTGAGGGGCACCCAGCACCCCGACCCTGAGGGCCGCCCAGCACCCTGACCCTGAGGGGCGCCCAGCACCCCGACCCTGAGGGCGCCCAGCACTCCGACCCTGAGGGGCGCCCAGCACCCCTGACCCTGAGAGGTGCCCAGCATCCCTGACTCTGAGGGGCGCCCAGCACCCTCTGACCCTGAGGGGCGCCCAGCATTCCGACCCTGAGGGCGCCCAGCACCCTGACCCTGAAGGGCGCCCAGCACCCCAGCACCCCGACCCTGAGAGGCGCCCAGCACCCCGACCCTGAGAGGCGCCCAGCACCCTGACCCTGAGGGGCACCCAGAACCCCGACCCTGAGGGGCGCCCAGCACCCCGACCCTGAAGGGCGCCCAGAACCCCGACCCTGAGGGGCGCCCAGCACCCCTGACCCTGAGGGGCGCCCAGCACCCCGACCCTGAGAGGCGCCCAGCACCCCGACCCTGAGGGGCGCCCAGCACCCCAGCACCCCGACCCTGAGAGGCGCCCAGCACCCCGACCCTGAGGGGCACCCAGAACCCCGACCCTGAGGGGCGCCCAGCACCCCGACCCTGAAGGGCGCCCAGAACCCCGACCCTGAGAGGCGCCCAGCACCCCGACCCTGAGGGGCGCCCAGCCCACCCAGCACCCCCGACCCTGAGGGGCGCCCAGCACCCCGACCCTGAGGGGCGCCCAGCAGCACCCGACCCTGAGGGGCGCCCAGCACCCCAGCACCCCGACCCTGAGAGGCGCGCCCAGCACCCCAGAGAGGCGCCCACCCCGACCCTGAGAGGCGCCCAGCACCCCGACCCTGAGAGGCGCCCAGCACCCCGACCCTGAGGGGCACCCAGAACCCCGACCCTGAGGGGCGCCCAGCACCCCGACCCTGAAGGGCGCCCAGCACCCCGACCCTGAGGGGCGCCCAGCACCCCGACCCTGAGGGGCGCCCAGCACCCCGACCCTGAGGGGCGCCCAGCACCCCGACCCTGAGAGGCGCCCAGCACCCCGACCCTGAGGGGCGCCCAGCACCCCAGCACCCCGACCCTGAGAGGCGCCCAGCACCCCGACCCTGAGGGGCACCCAGAACCCCGACCCTGAGGGGCGCCCAGCACCCCGACCCTGAAGGGCGCCCAGAACCCCGACCCCTGAGGGGCGCCCAGCACCCCGACCCTGAGGGGCGCCCAGCAACCCAGCACCCCGACCCTGAGGGGCGCCCAGCACCCCGACCCTGAGGGGCGCCCAGCACCCCGACCCTGAAGGGCGCCCAGAACCCCGACCCTGAGGGGCACCCAGCACCCCTGACGCTGAGGGGCGCCCAGCACCCCGACCCTGAGAGGCGCCCAGCACCCCGACCCTGAGGGGCGCCACAGCCCAGCACCCCAGCACCCCGACCCTGAGAGGCGCCCAGCACCCCGACCCTGAAGGTCGCCCAGAACCCCGACCCTGAGAGGCGCCCAGCACCCCGACCCTGAGGGGCGCCCAGAACCCCGACCCTGAGAGGCGCCCAGCACCCCGACCCTGAGGGGCGCCCAGCACCCCGACCATGAAGGGCTCCCAGAACCCCGACCCTGAGGGGCACCCAGCACCCCGACCCTGAGGGGCGCCCAGCACCCCCTGACCCTGAGGGGCGCCCAGCACCCCGACCCTGAGGGGCGCCCAGCACTCCGCCACCCTGAGGGGCGCCCAGCACCCCTGACCCTGAGAGGTGCCCAGCATCCCTGACTCTGAGGGGCGCCCAGCACCTCTGACCCTGAGGGGCGCCCAGCATTCCGACCCTGAGGGGCGCCCAGCACCCTGACCCTGAAGGGCGCCCAGCACCCCAGCACCCCGACCCTGAGAGGCGCCCAGCACCCCGACCCTGAGAGGCGCCCAGCACCCCGACCCTGAGGGGCACCCAGAACCCCGACCCTGAGGGGCGCCCAGCACCCCGACCCTGAAGGGCGCCCAGCACCTCGACCCTGAGGGGCGCCCAGCACCCCTGACCCTGAGGGGCGCCCAGCACCCCGACCCTGAGAGGCGCCCAGCACCCCGACCCTGAGAGGCGCCCAGAACCCCAGCACCCCGACCCTGAGAGGCGCCCAGCACCCCAGCACCCCGACCCTGAGAGGCGCCCAGCACCCCAGCACCCCGACCCTGAGAGGCGCCCAGCACCCCCCGACCCTGAGAGGCGCCCAGCACCCCGACCCTGAGGGGCACCCAGAACCCCGACCCTGAGGGGCGCCCAGCACCCCCGACCCTGAAGGGCGCCCAGCACCCTGACCCTGAGGGGCGCCCAGCACCCCTGACCCTGAGGGGCGCCCAGCACCCCGACCCTGAGGGGCGCCCAGCACCCCTGACCCTGAGAGGCGCCCAGCACCCCGACCCTGAGGGGCGCCCAGCACCCCCGACCCTGAGGGGCGCCCAGCACCCCGACCCTGAGAGGCGCCCAGCACCCCGACCCTGAGGGGCGCCCAGCACCTCTGAAAGCAAGGCGATAGACTCAAAGCAGAGCTCGCTGACGGCCGGCCCGGCATGGCCACGGGAGGCCGGAGGACGACATCACCTGCGTGTTCTGCCCCCGGGGTCACCCGTAGTTGTCACAGGGGCCTGGCGTGGGCGCAGAGCCTGAGCACAGTGCATCCCGCAGGCTGGGCCTCGGTTTCCCCACACACCCAGTGAGGTTGAGCCTGTGGCGGGTGCTGGGAAGGGTGTGAACACGCGTGGGACCGCACGCACGGAGCCGGCAGGCGTCGGGCACAGTGGGGTGGACGGAGCGCGACACTCAGTGCTGATCAGTCACGCACAGCGAGCCATTATTGAGCACCAAGGGCATACCTGACCTTAGGAGAGCCAGGCCGAGGCCTGGGGCGGGGCAGCGCGGGACGGAGGCTCGGTGCGCTCGGGCTCGCGGGCGCCGCCGCGTGTCCAGAGGGCGCAGGCCGAGCCGCCCGCGGCTGGTGGGAGAGGCCCGCCTTTCCTCCTCCCGCCTGCTGCTGTGTGGGGCTTCATGGTTGAGGGGAAACGTGCTGACCAGCCCTAGAGGGGGTCCCGGGCTAAGCGGAGCACTACGGGAGCGTCCTGGGCTGGGCTGGGGCGTGGTCATGCTGGAGCCCCTCCCAGGACCCCCAGTGATGGGTCGGGGCGTGGTCAGAGGTAGAGCCCCCGCCCAGAATCCCCAGTGAGGGGCTGGGGGCGTGGTCAGGACTGAGCCCCGCCCAGAATCCCCAGTGAGGGGCTGGGGCGTGGTCAGAGGTAGAGCCCCGCCCAGAATCCCCAGTGAGGGGCTGGGGGTGTGGTCAGAGGTAGAGCCCCGCCCAGAATCCCCAGTGAGGGGCTGGGGGCGTGGTCAGAGGTAGAGCCCCGCCCAGAATCCCCAGTGAGGGGGCTGGGGGCGTGGTCAGGGCTGAGCCCCGCCCAGAATCCCCAGTGGGGGGCTGGGGGCGTGGTCAGGGGTAGAGCCCCGCCCAGAATCCCCAGTGAGGGGCTGGGGGCGTGGTTCAGAGGTAGAGCCCCGCCCAGAATCCCCAGTGAGGGGCTGGGGGCGTGGTTCAGAGGTAGAGCCCCCGCCCAGAATCCCCAGTGAGGGGCTGGGGGCGTAGTCAGGGCTCGGGCGGCCGGGGTGCTGGGGTCCGCCCTCTGGAATCCGGGGTCCCGCGGGAGGCCGGGAGGCCGTGCGGGAAGCTCACCGGAAGTAGCCTTGCGCGAGGCCGCGGTCCTTTGAGTCACAAATCCTGGAAGCCGGGTCAGGCAGAGGAAACCGCGCAAGGTCTTCCTGTTTTCTTGCCCTGAACGTTAGAACGCGGCGTTCTGGGGCCGATGTCCCTCCATCACCCCCACCTACTGGGGCACGGGGTCCCCGAGACCGAAGGTCAGGGGAGGGCTGGGAGAGTTCTCTGCTGCCCGCATGGGGAAACTGAGGCCCAGAGCTTGTTGGAGAATGACGAAGCTGCTGAGAATCCCATGTGGGTGTCTCGGATCTGGACCTCACCCCTTTCTGGTAGGGAGGTGTTGGGGTGCCCTGGGGCCCCCAGGTTTGGGGGCTGGGGTCCCACGTGTGGATTCACGCACCTCAGGATCCGTCGGTCATGAGTGAGCAGGACGCAAGGGGACAGGAAGCCAAACCCACTGTCACGAGACCCGTGGCTGCTCCAGGAGCCCAGCGCTCATGCCGTGGTTCATAAAATGCCGAGGGCTTGTAGTTCTGTTGCGTTTTGTTCCGCCTGTGAATTGTTTTTAATAGTATGGCCATTTGGTTTTATAGTGGGGTCTTGCTATGTAGCCCAGGCTGGCCTAGAACTAATGATGCTCCCGCCTCAGCTTCTCCAAGGCTGAGCTGACAGGCCTGCGCCACGATGCCAGGCTCTGAGGCTTTTCGCGTTTTAATTTGCAGGAAAAAAAAAATTTGTAACGCTCCTTGAGATTGGATTTTAAGCGCATGTTTTAAGATAATATCCATTATTGTAATTCTTGTGATTAATTTTTAATTATCTAATGCATTTTCGTTTGCAGCTATTTCCTGGATTTTTACTCACATGTGGTCGTAAAGTTGCTTGTTAATTAAACAACGTCTGAGCGTCGTTATTATTATCAATGTTATTGTTATTTTTATTCTGGGAGGAAGGGACTAGGCAGGAGGCTAGCTGGCTGCAGGCAGAACTGCAGGCCACGCCACTCAACCTCCCTCCTGGCTCGCAGGTGTCGCCTGCGGCCACCCGGTCCTCACCATGCGGACTCCGAGCGCGCGCCCCCCCCCGCCCGGCCCTGCTGCTGCTCCTGCTGCTGCTCCTGGGGGGCTCCCACGGCCTCTTCCCGGAAGAACCACCTCCACTCAGCGTGGCCCCCAGGGACTGTGAGTTTGGGGGGGCGGGGGCGGGACAGGGTCCTGGGTGAATGGGACCTTGTTTCTACATGCATCCTCTCTCTACACCCCTCCCCTAGATCTGAGCCACTACCCCGTGTTCGTGGGCAGCGGGCCTGGTCGTCTGACCCCTGCAGAGGGCTCCAGGGACCTCCACATCCAGAGGGTGCTGCGTGTTAACAGGACACTGTTCATCGGGGACAGGTATGCAGGTGTCGGGCGATGGCCCGTTGCTCGGCTGGAATGTGTGACCCCGTGGTGCTGAACGCTGAGTGGTTCTCTCTGTGTTGCCCTGGCTGGCCTGGAACTCACAGAGATCCTCCCGTCCCCGCCTCCCGAGCGCCGGACCTACGGTTTCCTTTGTGTGCGCACACGCGCGTGGCACACGCGATGGTCCGTGTGCAAAGGGTGACTCGTGGGAGTTGGTTCCCTCCCCTCCACGTTGGACTTGGGGGTTGAATTCTGGTTCCAGCTTCGCAGCCGGCCACCCCGCCGGAGCAGATGCTTAGCTTCCCGAGTGCTGATGGTGCCTGAGGGGTGCTCAGCCTGCGGTGCGAGGGGCTCGGAGGCCGCGCGTGTCAGAGCTTAGAATTGGCGCTACTGTGTAAATGTCCGAGGCTTCCTGGGAGCCTAGAGACGGAGGAACTCAAAGACCACCTGGGCTTGGGCCCATCGGAGCTGCAGAGGATCGTGAGGCCTGTGCAGCGCTGAGGCCTGGTGTGTCCAGGCTGTCCGGGTGGCGACGCGCCCGGAGTGAGACAGCCACGGACACGGGATAGATTCCAAAGACGGAAGCCATGATGGGGGCCGGGGTGTGGGCTGAATGAAGACGGGGTGTCAGGGGCCCCCGATCTCACCGACTGCGCTCCTCTGCAGGGACAGCCTGTACCAGGTAGAGCTGGAGCCCCCCACGTCCACGGAGCTACAGTACCAGAGGGTGAGGCTGGGAGGGGAGATGGGGTGGGAGACGGACTCGCTGGGAGGCGGGGCGCACAGTGCTGACCACGCTCCTGTGCCCGCAGAAGCTGACCTGGCGCTCCAATCCCAGCGACATCGATGTGTGTCGGATGAAGGGCAAGCAAGAGGTTAGAGGACCCTGGTGCTGTCCGGGTCCCGCCCTGCCCCGCCCCTCCCTCCCCGCCATGCTAGCCGGGCCCCAAGCTTCCCTGGCCAGGCTCGGGGTGATTCGTCCTATCTCAGAGGACGAAACCCCATGGCGGGACATTTATGGGTTATGCCAAAGCGCGGGTGCCTCGGTTGCCACGCCCAGTCTACCCAGGCCGTGCCTGACCTCCCTCGTCCCTACGAGCAGCCTAAGACCCTACAGACCCTCCGTCCCACCTCAGGGCGAGTGTCGGAACTTCATCAAGGTGCTGCTGCTCCGTGACCAGTCCACGCTCTTCGTGTGCGGCTCCAATGCGTTCAATCCCGTCTGCGCCAATTACAGTGTGAGTCCGAGCCTTCCGAGGCCCCAGGGTCTGCTTCCCCGCCATCCATACGCTGTGTGCCTCCTCGCGGCCACACGCACCCTGGGCCCCGCCTGCGCTTGTCCCTTTCGCTTGCAAGACTGACCACAACAGACTCAGGCCCATTCACAGACCAGGAAAACTGAGGCCCAGAGAGGTTAACTGACTGGCTAGAGTCGCACGGTTTTGCCCGCAGCAGAGGACGGGGAGCTGGGAGCTGCCAGGCAGGGCGAGGGGAATCTGTCGCTCAGGCCCTGTCCCTCCTGCAGATGGACACGCTGCGGCCTCTCGGGGACAGCATCAGCGGCATGGCCCGCTGCCCGTACGACCCCAAGCATGCCAACGTCGCGCTCTTCTCAGGTGAGTGGCGCCTGTGTCGACTGGCCCGCCCCCAAGAGAGGCAGCTGGACATGGCAGAACCCGAGGGGCACAGTCAGGGTCAGGGCGGAGCAAGGCTGAGCCCACTGGAGACATTTAGCCTGGGATCAAGGCTCAGCCGGATTTAGACTCATCCTGCATTGGCGATCGGTCATCCCGGGACCAGGGCTCGGCTAGACCGCACACGCCGGAAACGTTCCAATTTCTGCCCCAGCCCTCTGCTGGCCTTCTATTATTATTGTTGTTGTTTTACAGTTGGGGTTTCCCTGTGTGTGGATTTCTTCCTTCTCTGCCCAGGGAAGAAAGCGCAGGGCGTGTCCAGGGTGGGTCTGGGAGGGGCCGGGGCGGGGCCGGCAGGTCCAGGGCGGGGCCAGGAGGGGCCAGGGCGGGGCCCAGGAGGGTCTGGGTGGGGCCAGGGCGGGGCCAGGGCGGGGCCAGGCAGGTCTGGGTGGGGCCAGGAGGGGCCAGGGCGGGGCCAGGAGGCCAGGGCGGGTCCAGGGTGGGTCCAGGCGGGTGGGGTGGGTCCAGGGCGGGTCCAGGGCGGGTCGGTGGGGGGGGTCTGGCCAGGCCCAGTCGGGTCCAGGTGGGTCCAGGAGGGTGGGGGGGTGGGGGACGGTCCAGGGCGGGTCCGGGGCGGGGCCAGGAGGGGCCAGGGCGGGGCCAGGCGGGTCTTTGGTCGAAGGCTGAGAGCCGTGGGAATCACTTCCCGGAAGACTGCTGTCCGCAGAACATCTTGTTGACTGAAGCAAGGGTGCTCACGTTTGTAGGGAAAGGCCGGGGGGGCGGGCTCCAGGGCCGGGGCCTTGGTCAAGCCAGGGACACCGGAGCGGCCCGTTTGCCTGTGGGGCTCTTTGTCGAGGGTCAAGGTCCCGCAAAAGACTCTTGCACAAGTGTGGACTCGCCCAGGGGCCGGGGGGAGACACCCTATCAGAAAACGGGCTCAGCCCCGGCTTCCAGCTCCGGCGGACAGACGGGCACCGACACCCGCGTTCCTTGTCGGTGACCCGCGGTGAAGCAGGCGCCATTTAGACTTTACACGATCTTTGTCAGGGCTAAGAAACCGGGCAGCAGCTGAACGCCGGCTGCTCTCAGGGTGAGAATTCTGGGGTTCAAAGCACGCTTCGCTCCCTCTCAGCTCTAGGGCAGCCCCGCACCTGTGTAGCCCAGGCTGGCCTCAGACTCACAGAGATCCTCCTGCCTCTGCCTTCTGAGTGCTGGGGTTAAGGCAGGCGCCACCACCGCCTTCTCAGTCTAACCCCCAATCTGCTTCCCGCGCACCCTGCCCCTCCCCCCCAGATGGGATGCTCTTCACAGCCACGGTGACGGACTTCCTAGCCATCGACGCGGTCATCTACCGCAGCCTCGGGGACCGGCCCACCCTGCGCACAGTAAAGCATGACTCCAAGTGGTTTAAAGGTGAGACCCTGAAGCAGAGTGCAGACCTTGTAGAGATGGTGTCTATCCAACACCCCCCTAACAAAATAAGAGTCCCACAGGAACTCAGGAGAGGAGAGGCCAGCACCTCGCTTTTGGAACCGTTGATCTTTTTAAAGATGAAACTAGATGGAGGATGTGGCTGTTAATGGAACATGCTGGAAGCGGGGGTGGGGTGGGGGAGGGAGTCCTGAAGAGGAAGGGCGGGGCCGGGCCTCTGAGCGTAGCTTCCACAAATGAGGAAGGCAGGTGTCGCACTGCACAGACTCGCAGGGGAGGGCGGACTCCCCAAAAAAGCCAAACGGAGGGAGCTCAGTTCCTTTTGGCTAAGTGACAGGACTAAGTCCCCTCTTCACAATAAAAGGCAAGCTCACACTACGCTCTGAGGACTCTGAGCCGCAGAGCCCCAGACGGTAACAAAAGCTGCACCCGTCTCTCAACAGAGCCCTACTTCGTGCATGCAGTGGAGTGGGGAAGCCACGTCTACTTCTTCTTCCGGGAGATCGCCATGGAGTTTAACTACCTGGAAAAGGCGAGTCTGAACTCTGGAGATGCCTGGGCGGGGACCCTGAGCTGAGAGGCTCAGGCTGGGAAGCCAAGCAAGCTCAAAGGAGCTGGCCCGTCCAGAGTGTCCCCTGCCACCAGGGCCAGTGCCTGAGGCCAGAAGACACAAGGAGCAGCCGTGGAGCTTGCAGGATGTGTTGAGTGTGGGAGACACTGGTGACACGTGACCCCACGGCTCCTGTCAATCAGACATCCCTTGACACTGTCTCTCTGACACATGAGCAAAACCCTGTGGCCTGTTCTTCAGCCCTTAACAGAATGATTAACCTGAATTTGCAACAAATCCACACATCCATCCACCCATCCACCTACCCACCCACCCATCTGCCCCCCCAACCGCCCGCCCACCCCCATCCATCCATCCACCCACCCATCCACCCACCCACCCATCCACCCACCCACCCATCCACCCACCCATCCACCCACCCACCCATCCATCCATCCACCCCCATCTACTCCATTCACCCATCCATCCACCCACCTATTTACCCCACCCACCCACCCATCCATCCACCCATCCACCCATCCATCCACCCACCCACCCATCCACCCAACCACCCACCCATCCACCCACCCACCCAGCCACCCACCCAGCCACCCACTTCCTCCACCCCTCCACCTCTTCCCAGCAGCGGTGCTGAGTTCACATGTAGGCCTTCAGTTCCCATGGAGAGCTAATGGGTCCTCAGCTCCATCCATCCACCCACCCATCCACCCAACCAACCACCCATCCATCCATCCACCCACCCATCCACCCCCTCACCCACCTACCCACCCACCCATCCACCCACCCATCCATCCACCCACCCACCCATCCACCCAACCACCCACCCATCCACCCACCCACCCATCCATCCACCCACCCAACCACCCACCCATCCATCCACCCACCCACCCATCCATCCATCCACCCCCATCTACCCCATTCACCCATCCATCCACCCACCTATTTACCCCACCCACCCACCCATCCATCCACCCATCCACCCATCCATCCACCCACCCACCCATCCACCCAACCACCCACCCATCCACCCACCCACCAGCCACCCACTTCCTCCACCCCTCCACCTCTTCCCAGCAGCGGTGCTGAGTTCACATGTAGGCCTTCAGTTCCCATGGAGAGCTAATGGGTCCTCAGCTCCATCCATCCACCCACCCATCCACCCAACCAACCACCCATCCATCCATCCACCCACCCATCCACCCCTCACCCACCTACCCACCCACCCATCCACCCACCCATCCATCCACCCACCCACCCATCCACCCAACCACCCACCCATCCACCCACCCACCCATCCATCCACCCACCCAACCACCCACCCATCCATCCACCCATCCATCCACCCATCCATCCATCCATCCACCCACCCACCCATCCATCCACCCACCCAACCACCCATCCACCCACCCACCCATCCACCCATCCCACCCATCCATCCACCACCCACCCATCCATCCACCCACCCATCCACTACCCACCCATCCATCCATCCACCCACCCACCCACCCATCCATCCATCCACTACCCACCCATCCATCCACCCACCCATCCATCCACCCACCCACCCATCCATCCATCCACTACCCACCCATCCATCCATCCACCCACCCATCCATCCACCCACCCAACCACCCATCCATCCACCCACCCAACCACCCATCCATCCACTACCCACCCACCCACCCATCCATCCACCCACCCATCCATCCACCCACCCACCCATCCATCCATCCACTACCCACCCATCCATCCATCCACCCACCCACCCATCTACCCACTTATCCACCCACCCACCCACCAATTTATTTCCTTCACCGTCACCAGTGCCAACCCTACCCTCCGTCAGGCGCTCCAAGCGCGTGGGTGGCAGGTCTCCTCTGTAACAGAAGTGGCTCTGGCCTCTCTGCTGGCGGCAGGCCTGTGCCCACCATGCTGAGGCCGTGCCTGGTGCCTGCCGCCCTCCAGGTGGTGGTGTCCCGCGTGGCCCGCGTGTGCAAGAACGATGTGGGCGGCTCCCCACGGGTGCTGGAAAAGCAGTGGACCTCTTTCCTGAAGGCCCGGCTCAACTGCTCCGTGCCCGGGGACTCCCACTTCTACTTCAACGTGCTGCAGGCCGTGACGGGCGTGGTGAGCCTGGGCGGCCGGCCGTGGTCCTCGCCGTCTTCTCCACCCCCAGCAACAGGTCAGCTCGAGGCGTGCGCACAGTGGGCGTCTGGTGGGCAGAGTCCCAGGGTTCACTCAGCAAACATTCCCTCCTTCAGTCCTGTGTGGGGTGGCATCGGTCCTCGATGGCGCGCGGCGAGATCCCGCGGGACCCAGGACCCCCCAGTGACTCCCCGCCCCCCCCCTCAGTATCCCGGGCTCCGCCGTCTGCGCCTTCGACATGGACCAGGTGGCTGCGGTGTTCGAAGGCCGCTTCCGAGAGCAGAAGTCCCCCGAGTCCATCTGGACTCCCGTGCCTGAAGATCAGGTGCCACGGCCCAGGTGGGAGCCACTTCCGTCTTCGCGGGGTCTCGCTCCGGCTTGGGGTGGTTGGCCTGCTCCCCACGATGGTGAAAGGACTGGGAGGAATACAGAAGCTGAGAGGATCAGCGCTGGGGCCTGCTGGGGAGGGCCAGGGGTCCGTCACCCTCTCGCTGAGGGCGGGCGGGGGGGGCAGAAGGGGGTGCGAAGGCCCCGGGGGAGGGAGGGTGGAGGCAACGGGGGTGCGAAGGCCCCTGGGGAGGGGGGGCAGAGGGGGTGCGAAAGCCCCGGGGCAGGTCTGACCAGAGCCTATAGGTCCTGAGGGCACAATGAGTTCAGTTAGTTGAAGTCAGAGCAGGGACCGTCGGAACCGGGAGACATTCAAGCCGGTCCCGGGTGTCACTGAGGCCCCTGCACCCTCCCTGACCTCCTCCCCCTCCCGCAGGCCCGGGTGCTGTGCAGCGCCTGGCACGCAGTACAACGCATCCAGTGCGCCTGCCTGACGAGATCCTCAACTTCGTGAAGACCCACCCGCTGATGGACGAGGCGGTGCCCTCCCTGGGCCAGGCGCCCTGGATCGTGAGGACTCTGATGCGGTCAGTGAGGCTGGTGTGGTGCTGGGGGCTGAGTCTCAGTGAAGGCCTTACTCTGCTGAGATGTTGGAAAGGATGGCCGTACAAAGGGCCCGGGTGGGGAGCGGGGCCACGGCCCGGCAAAGGGGCGTGGGTGGGGAGCGGGGCCACGGCCCGGCAAAGGGCGTGGGTGGGGAGCGGGGCCACGGCCCGGCAAAGGGCGTGGGTGGGGAGTGGGGGCCACGGCCCGGCAAAGGGCGTGGGTGGGGGGAGTGGGGGCCACAGCCCGGCAAAGGGCGTGGGTGGGGAGCGGGGCCACGGCCCGGAAAAGGGCCCGGGACAGGACATAGCATGACTTCTCCTTGTCACGTACGTCAGGGTGTAACACTAGGTGTATGCTGTACTCCTGCACCCCACAATTGGGGGGATGTGTGCTATCCAGGGCCCTCTGGGAGCTCCAGGGCCGACCTGACCTTCAGCTCTGTCTTGCGTTCCAGGCACCAGCTGACCCGCGTGGCTGTGGACGTGGGCGCGGGCCCCTGGGGGAATCAGACGATAGTCTTCCTGGGCTCCGAGGTGGGCACCGTCCTCAAATTCCTCGTGAGGCCCAACGCCAGCGTCTCGGGGACGGCTGCGCCCAGCGTCCTCCTGGAGGAGTTTGAGACCTACCGACCGGACAGGTGTGGGGGTAACCGGGGAGCTGGGGTGGCTGGCCCAGGGCAGGGTGCCTCACCGCCGCGCTGTGTGCCCAGGTGTGGACGCCCTGGTGGCGATGGGGGACAGCGGCTGCTGAGCCTGGAGCTGGACGCGGCCTCGGGCGGCCTGCTGGCGGCATTCCCCGGCTGCGTGGTCCGTGTGCCCGTCGCCCGCTGCCAGCTACACTCGGGGTGCATGAAGTGAGTCCCCCACGAGGCCGGCGCGGGCGGGAGGCAGAGGGAAGGTGAACCCGGGACGCGGCCTGTGTCGGAGGCTGGGGAGGACGGACGGGGCGGCTCCAGCTCGGGGGCCGTGCTTCAGAGCCGAGCCTCCCGGACTCGATGGCCGGGTCCCCTGAGCGGCCGTCACGTGCTCTGTCTAGGAACTGTATCGGCAGCCAGGATCCATACTGCGGGTGGGCCCCCGACGGCTCGTGCGTCTTCCTCAGACCCGGAACCAGGTATAGGGATGGCGACACGTGGGCGCGGGTGATGTGCGGGGCTGGGTGCAAGGGCTCCGTGCTAAGTCTTCTCTCCCCTCCTCCCCCAGTGCCATGTTTGAGCAAGATGTGTCTGGGGCCAGCACCGCGGGCTTGGGGGACTGCACGGGTAAGCTGAAGGGGCGTTACGTCCTGGGGGCGGAGGGCAGGGCGGCACACCGCTCAGGGGAGGTGGGACCCGTGGAAGGCTGTGGCAGAGACGGCGACTCTGTGCGCACGGCGCCCTCTGGTGGCTGCTGCAGGGAGGGGTGAAAAAGGTCCGCTGGATTGGGAGGTGAGGAAAAGTCCAGAAAGACAGGGACAGGGGGGTGGTCAGAGTGGAACCCCGCTTAGAACCCCCCAGTGAGGGGCTGGGGGCGTGGTCAGGGTGGAACCCCGCTTAGAACCCCCCAGTGAGGGGCTGGGGCCGTGGCCAGAGTGGAACCCCGCTTAGAACCCCCCAGTGAGGGGCTGGGGGGCGTGGCCAGAGTGGAACCCCCGTTTAGAACCCCCCAGTGAGGGGCTTGGGAGTGTGGTCAGGGGCGGGGCCCAACGGTGACAGGGCGTGGCCAGTCCCTACCCAGCAGGCCGGGCCTCACTGGCCCTCCTCCGCTGTCTCCCCAGGACTCCTGCGCGCCAGCCTCTCGGACGAGCGCGCGGGGCTGGTGTCGGTGAACCTGCTGGTGACGTCGTCGGTGGCGGCCTTCGTGGTGGGCGCCGTGGTGTCCGGCTTCAGCGTGGGCTGGTTCGTGGGTCTCCGCGAGCGGCGCGAGCTGGCCCGGCGCAAGGACAAGGAGGCCATCCTGGCGCACGGCGGCGGCGAGGCGGTGCTGAGCGTGAGCCGGCTGGGCGAGCGCAGGGGCCCGGGGCCCGGGGCGCGCGGCGGCCCCGGGGGTCCCCCGGAGGCCCTGCTGGCCCCGCTCATGCAGAACGGCTGGACGAAGGCGGCGCTGCTGCACGGCGGCCCGCACGACCTGGACTCGGGGCTGCTGCCCACGCCGGAGCAGACGCCGCTGCCACAGAAGCGTCTGCCTGCGCCGCACGCGCACGTGCACGCGCACGCGCTGGGGCCGCGGGCCTGGGAGGGCCACGCGCTGCTGTCCGCCTCGGCCTCCGCGTCGCTGCTGCTGCTGCCGCCGCCCGCGCGCGCCCCCGAGCAGCCCCCGGTGGCCGAGCCGGGCCCCGACGGTCGCCTCTGCGCCCCCAGGCCCGGTCGCGCCGCGCATCCCGGCGACTTCCCGCTCACGCCCCGCGCCAGCCCGGACCGCAGGCGGGTGGTGTCGGCGCCCACGGGCCCCTCGGACCCCTCGGCGGGCGACGGGCTGCCCGGGCCCTGGAGCCCACCCGCGACCGGCAGCCTGCGGAGGCCGGGGCCCCACGCGCCCCCCGCAGCCGCCCTGCGGCGCACGCACACGTTCAACAGCGGCGAGGCCCGGTCGGGCCCCCGCGCCCGCCGCCTCCCGCCCGCGGACCCCGCACACCTGCTGCCATGCGGGGCAGGAGATCGGACTGCGCCCCCGGTGCCCTAGACGGGGCGGACACGACGGTGCGAACCACAGAAACCGACCGGGGCGCGAGCCCAGACCCCCGGCCCGCGGCTCCGTGTGGGGCGCGTGGGGTCCCCGCGCCACAGGGAAGCACAAGAGCCCCCGTCCATCCCCGAGGATGCAGGACACGGAGCCCCGGGGTGGGCAGGAGGAGGAGGAGGCCGACCTTTGACCTTCTGCGCAGAGACTTGGAATTTTGGTTCATTTTTGAGTTTTATTTTCTAAGAAATTGCACAGCCCCGTTCTTGGGGTGGCGGCCCGGGTGGGGGGTGAGGACGTGGGGTGAGGGGAGGCAGAGCTGCAGACATGAGCCTTCCCTACTGACACATCCTCCGCAGAAGGGACCCCCTCCCCGGCCCCGGGCCCCTGCGTGTGTGGGTGTGTGTCCGTGTGCATGGCCTGTTGGTGTGCAAGAGCCCGGGACAAGTGTGCGCGTGCGTGTGTGGGCGTGTGTGTGTGCGACTCAGAATGTGGGTGTTGGCACCCTCAGAGACTCTGGCGTTGGCTGAGCCAATGTCGCCTGGGGGAGGGGGCCTCCAAGGTGCCGGTTTGGAGTTCGAATCCTGCTTCTGCAGAGAGGACCTGGGGGTCCAGGCTGGGAGATGGGGGACCTGCTTCTTCTAAAGGGCTTGTGGGGGCCTTGGGGGGGTGGAGGAGGGCAGACCCCCCTGTAAATACAGCTCTGGGGTGGTCAGAGAGGCCTGTGCCACCCACCCCCCCTTGTGACGTCCCCTCTTTGACCGCCAGCTGACCGTGCATGCCACGTGGCCAGCTGAGCCTGGGACCCTCCCCGGCCCTATCCCCGTTAATAAAACTCTGTTTACATCCACCGGCCCCCTCGGCTCTGAGTCTGCTCTGTTTCCCAGGGGACTGGGCACACTTGAGGACAGAGTCACGGGGAACGGGAGCTCAGGCTTTTGGAGCCACGGCTGGGAGCGAGAGGTCACAGCGAGGTGAGAAGACCTAGGAAGCTCAGACTGAGGCTAACAAGGAGGACCCTGGGCTGGGGCGCCGGGCGCTGGGGCCTCTGGGTGGTCAGCCTAGTTCAGTCAGTGAGAGGCTCTGCCTCGGTGAGCACGGTGGACAGCGACTTGAAGACTCTGGTGTGGACCTGTGGTGTCTTCAGGTCTCTGTTCGAGCGTGTCACCCCACACAAACAGCCAAAGTTGTCCCCCAAAGGCAAATTCATAGCCTTGCAATGCCTTTTGTTGATGTTTTCGTGGCTTTCTGACACAGTGTCACTACGTAGCCCAGGCTGGCGTCAGAGTAGAAGTGATCCTCCTGCCTGCGTATCCCGACCTGTGATTGCTGGGGCAGGCTCGTGCCGTACCGCGCTGTCTTAAAACAGCGTGTTCACACACTGCACTTGAGATAGACAGAATCATCCAAGGATCTCTTGAAGATCGAGCTCAGCTGTGCAGGCGGGGAAACTGAGCCCCAGAGAACCTAAGCCTCCTGGCGCAGATCATTGTAGAGGACTTCAGACTCAGAACCAGGCATTGTTCCTTGCCAGGACCTTAAAGAAGGAAAACCACGCATCAGGCTTTGCCAAGTTTTTCCAGTGTGCTTCCTGTTTCCTCCCCTGCTCCAGGAGCACCCAGCTCCCCGGTCACATTGCGAGCTCAAGTCCCGGTCCCGGGTGGGGGCGTGGGGACTCAGCTCCAGACGCCGGGTGGGACCAGTCCCCAACCAGGATGTTAAATCCGGAGAAGAACAGGAAGGGGCAGCCGGAAGCCGGGCCACTGCCAGGAAGGAATGTAGCAACCTTGGCCGGTGCCCAGGTTCTGCCCGCTCGGCACGTGGGGGTGGGGCCTGTATAAAGCCATCTGCCTGGGGCTACCCGGACAGTCGCGAAGGGAAGAGGAGCGAGCAGCCATGGCCTCTTGGTGGCCACGTGGGAGGTAGGTGCTGGGGAGACTTGGCACGGGGCCAGGCAGAGGCCGGGAGACATCGGTGGGCCCCACAGGTCTCCAGGGACAGGCGGGCCGGAGACCCGGTGCACAGGGACGGGAGACTGTGACAGGGAAGGGCTGGCCCCTGAGGGTTGTGGCCAGGAGAACCATTAAGGCCACATTGTCCCTGGTAAGCAAAGACGCGTGACAGTCTAGGGTGGTGGTCACGGCCGTGGGAAGAAAGGGACGTCTGTTCACCACAGTGGCTCATTGACTGCAGCCCCGGGGACCTCCGTGCGCACCTGCCCACAGCCCTGCTGCTCCTGGGCCTTGCGGTGGCTTCGGCTGAGTCGGGCCCCAAAGAATGCGTGTTCACGCCGTCGGCCAAGGGCAGCTCTGTCACCTGCTTCCGCGCCACCGCGTTCCCCACCGCCCTCCCGGCCGACACCATCCACCTTTCCGTGGAGTTCTCCAACCTGACGCTCCTGCCCGACGCCGCCCTGCGCGGGTGTCCCCGCCTGCTGGAGCTGCACCTCTCCAGCAACCGGCTGCAGAGGCTGGGGGATGACCTGCTGGAGCCCGCGCCCGCGCTGCGGGTCCTGGATCTGACCGGCAACCAGCTGGAGACGCTGCCCCGGGGCCTGTTCCGCGCCTCGGCCGCGCTGCACTCGCTGGTGCTGCGGGGGAACCGGCTGCGGGGCGCGCGCGCGTGGTGGCTGCAGGGCCTGCGCGCCCTGCGCGTCCTGGACCTGGCGGAGAACCAGCTGCGCTTCCTCCCGCGTGCGCTGCTCGCCCACCTGCGCGCCCTGCGCGTCCTGGACCTGGGGGGCAACAGGCTGGAGACGCTGCCCGGGGGCCTGCTGCGCGGCCCGCGGGGACTGCAGCGCCTGCACCTGGAGGGGAACCGGCTGCGGAGGCTGGGGGATGACCTGCTGGCACCGGTGACCAAGCTGCGCGTCCTCCTGCTGAGCGACAACGTGCTGCTGGCCGAGGTGGCCGCCGGCGCCTTCCGCACGCTGCAGGGCCTGGACATGCTGGACCTGTCGGGCAACGCGCTGGCCACCGCGCCCCGCGGGCTCTGGGCACCGCTGGGAAGGCCCCGCCGCGACATGGAGTACGGCGTCGACCTGTCCCGCAACCCCTGGGTCTGCGACGAGGACCTGCACGACCTGTGCCGCTGGCTGCGCGCGAACAGACACAAGATGTTCTCGGTGAACGACACGCGCTGCGTGGGGCCCCCGGGCCTGGAGGGGCGGCTGCTGCTGGAGGTGGCGGACCTGGGGTCCCCGTGAGGACCCGGTGTTCCCCTCCCCCACGCACAGTGCTCCCCGGGATCGCCCACCGTCCCTCCTCCTCTCCGAACCCCAGGCCACAGCCGACTCCTCTGATCCAGGGGTCACCCAAGCAGCTAATAAAACAACTCAAGTCTTCCCGCATTCCCTTTGGTTTTTAGACTTTATTTTGTGCACATGCTCCAGAGCGAGCCCACAGGTCAGAGGGCAACTCCTCCACGTGGACCCGGACCTCATGGACTGGCTGTCCAGGGAAACCCGTATCCCTGTGCCTCTGCCTCTCACACAGGAGGCACCTAGCCCAGCTCTTACTTGGGCGCTGGGGATTCGAACTCAGGTCTTCGGACTTGCGTGGCGAGCACTTGACAGAGAGGCTGGAACTCACCGTGTATCCCAGGCAGCCTGGAGTTACTGCCCCGGCCTCCTGCGTGCTGGGTGGCAGCAGGCACCACCAGATTCCCTCCTCCGTCCGGGTCGCTCGGCCTGCTGGCCTGCGACAGGCGCAGCTGGGGCCCAGGCCGCCCCCGGTGCCAGGGGTGCGAGGGTTGGGTCAGACGGGAGCCGTGAGAGTAGTCTCACCCCTACACTGAGGGTCTCGGCCCATGAATTCATGATTCTCCTGCCTTCACCTCCCACTGGGTGAGGGTGGGGTGGGGGTAACAGGCGAGCGAGCGACACCCCAGGCCCAGCAGAGGGAGCTTCCGGGCCTCAGTTTGCTGATCTGTAAGGTGGGTCGGAGCTGACAGGATCCAGAGAGATGGTGGCGATGAGATCAGGTCTGGGTTCGATTCCCAGCATGCACAGGGTGGCTCACCTGTCACTCAGTCACCAGGCACAGAGACACACGGGCAGACGGGCAGACAGACACCTGCACACACAAACCTAATAATAATAGTGAAGGAAGCTGGGCCGGGTGGGCCTCAGCGACGGGCCTAGCCATCAGGTGAGGAGTTCAAGGTCATCCTCCGAGGTAGTTAGCTCGAGGTCAGCCTGGGCTACAGTGAGTTCCTGTCAGGCCTGGGCTGCAGAGACTCCCACTTAACAGGAGCGAGGAAGGATTCTGAGTAAGAAAGTTCTTTAATCCCAGCACTCTGGAGGCAGAGGCAGGCAGGTCTCTGTGAGTTCGAGGCCAGCCTGGGCTACAGTGAGTTCCAGGGCAGCCAGGGCCACAGCAGAGAATCCTTGTCCCAAAAAACAAACAAAAGCAAGCAGAAGGAATAGGAAAGTCCCTGGTCCTGGCCCAAGGTCGGCAGCGGTGACCTGGACGCCCGGCGTCCCTGGGTCGCTATGGGAACCATGGGGCGGATCCGCCCCAGAGCTCCATTGGCCCACAGAGGAGGCCCCGCCCCCGGGGGACCGGAGGGGGTGCCGCGGACGCCTCGGGTCCGAGCTCGGCTCCAGGTGAGGGGCCGGGCCGGGGCGGGGCTGTGACCCCAAACCCGGGACCTCGCCCGCGGGCGCCGGGGGAGGGGCGCGCATGCGCGGAGGCCCAGGCGCAGCAGGTGGCGGGACCCTTGTCCCAGTGGGCGCAGGCCCAGGCGCAGAGGACGGCGGGACGGCCATGGTGGGGACGCGCGGGGCGGATCTCTGTCGCCCTGGATAGCTGAGGGTGACCTCGGAGCTTCTCGTGCAGCCTGTGCCTCAATTTCCCTGCCTGTCAAAGGGACCGGATTCCGTGGCCGCCTCGCGTCTCCAGGGCGCCGGGTGCGGGTCTGGCCTGGTGGGAGTGGACCGGAGAGGCGGAGACGCCAGCGAGCGCCGCGCAGAGGTGACGGGTTCGCCCCCAGAGCCGCCAGAGCAACCTCGGGTTTCGGCGTCACCGGCGTCACCCGGGGTCGCGTCCCGCAGCCGCGCAGGGAGGGCTGTGCAGGAGTTCGCAGTGCGCGGTGCGGGGGCTGCGATCTGGTCGGTGCGGTCGTTCTGGTACCCGTCTCCGGATTGCGTGCGCAGGGGTTGGTGGGAGGTCTGAAGCCCCGAGGTCGGGGGTCGGGGTCGGGGGTCGCCGTCGCGCGCGAGAGAAGGTCGGCGGGCTTGGCGCTCCGCGCGGCCCGGGAAGAGGCTGCGGAGACGCAGCCGCAGGGCCTTCTGCGCGTCCTACTGTGCGCAGGCCCTGCCCCGCACCGCGCGGGCTGGCGCTCAGGCCCCTCTCCGTCCGCCCCCAGGATGTCCGCTGAGCAGCCGGCCCGGGACCCTGGGTCCAGCCCGGGGGAGCAGCAGGTGAGGGCTGGGTCGCGGCGGGCGGGGCGGCGGGGACACGCGCCCAGCTCTCTGGTTAGCCTGTGAGACGGGGTCCCCAAGCCCGGGGAGACGCCACCCGCAGTTACGGCCTGTGGGGAAACTGAGGCCCAAGGAGTCAGGTCTCCGTCCCGTAGGACGACCCGCCCGGAGAAGGGGAGCGGGGCGTGGCTCCTGATGTCTTGGTTCCCGGCAGAACGCGGTGCAGCGCGTGGCGGCCTTGCCCCTGGTCAGGGCCACGTGCACGGCGGTGTCTGGGGCTTACCACGCGGCCAAGGACAGGCACCCCCTGCTGGGCTCCGCCTGCCGCCTCGCGGAGCACTGCGTGTGCAGCGTGACCACCTGCGCCCTGGAGCACGCGCAGCCGCTGCTGGAGCACCTGCAGCCCCGGCGTGAGTCCCAGTCCCCACCCCGGCGTGAGTTCGAGTCCTCCGTCCTCTTTTCTGAGTCGGGGTTTTGCTCTGTAGCCCAGGTTGGCCCAGAATGCTCAGCAATCCTCCCATCTCAGTGCTGGGGTGATGGGCGTGGACCACAACGGTTCACGCGGTGCTGGGGTGGGACCCACATGTTCTGCCCAGACCCCCGCCTGACCAGGGCCTTGCCAAGGCTTCACAAGGGCCCCCGCCTCCCTGCTGTCCGAGACGCTGAGGCCGGCTGTAGGGTCGGGGCAGCCTGGGCTCGGCGGCTGGAGTGTCATGGTCCAGACCTGGCCTCTGCGCCTCGCCAGAGCGCACGCATGCACCCTCGGTGGTCCCCCTCCCGCCGAGCCCTTCGCACCTGCAGGTCTCCCCTCTCTCCCCAGTGGACACGGTGAACAGTCTCGCCTGCAGGGGACTGGACAAACTGGAGGAGAAGCTGCCCTTCCTGCAGCAGCCTTCGGACACCGTACGAGGAGCTGGGGGTGGGGGGCTGGGGAGGGTGGCCCGACGGGGAGGGATCCGGGGCCGCCTATTTAGTGAAGGGAAACCGAGGCACGGAACGCGGAAGAGGACGGAGGGGCGCAGAAGGAGCCGCGGCCCGTGGCGCCCAGAGTGCCGCCCTCCGCGCAGGTGGTGACCTCGGCCAAAGACGCGGTGGCCAGCGGCGTCACGGGCGTGGTGGCCCTGGCGCGGCAGGGTCGGCGCTGGAGCGGGGAGCTGAGACGCTCGGTGAGCCAGGCCATGGACGTGGTGCTGGGCAATGCGGAGGAGCTGGTGGACCACTTCCTGCCCATGACGGAGGAGGAGCTAGGTACCGACCGGGGGGCGTGGAGGGGGCGGGGCTCCCGGGCGGGCGCGGCGCAGGGAAGCCGGGGACCTCCCGGTCTGCAGCCGGAGGCCCCCGACGCTGCTTTAGAATGTGTCCACGCGTTCCGTGTCATTTGTGGCCGTTGTTTTGAGACAGGGTCTCACTCTGTAGCCCAGGCTGGCCCTGAACTCAAGAGCTCCTCCTGCCTCTGTGTCCCCGGTGCTGGGATCAGGGTGTGCGCCACTCCGGGGCTCATGGCAGAGTCGGGCCTGGGTTAGAATCCTGGGTCCGCCCCTCACCCGCTAAGACGTGTGCGCACGCGCCACCCCTGGCGGGGGAGGTCAGAGGTCATCTTTCTTTGGGGTTCATTTCTCTCTTCCCACCATGGGACTGAACGTGAGTCACTGCTGAGCTGCCTCGCTGGCATGGTGTCAGCACTCCCTGCCTCAGTTTCCCTCACTGTAGAGCGTAGGCGCCTGGCGGGGCTCAGTGCGCAGCCACTTGCCCAGCACCCACAGAACCCTGGGTAAAGCACCTGTGGCGGTGTGCGCCGGTTATCCCACCACAGAGCCGAGGCAGGAGGATCAAGAGTTCAAGGTTAGCCTCTGCTATGTATGAGTTGGAGGCTAGCCTGGGCTACGTATCTCAAAACAAAGTCCTAAAGTCTGTGCCGCAGGGCCCGGGGACAGTTAAAGGGAGAGCAGCGGTGGCCGAAGCCAAGCTGACCCTATGTCCGTCCTTCAGCGGCCCTGGCGGCCGAGGCCGAGGGCCCGGAAGTGGGCTCCGTGGAGGAGCAGAGGCGGCAGCAGGGCTACTTCGTGCGCCTGGGATCTCTGTCGGCGCGCCTCCGCCATCTGGCCTATGAACACTCTTTGGGGAAACTGAGGCAGAGCAAACACCGCACCCAGGACACACTGGCGCAGATTCAGGAGACCTTGGAGCTGGTGAGCGGCCTTTCCGTGGAGGTGGGGGCGGGGCCGCCGGGTCACCTCAGCTTCCGCCCAGGCCGCCGCCCTCTGCGTCCCGCCCTCCGCTACAGGTGGTTCCCCCAGGCCCTCGTCCTGCCCACCGCAGCTGCACGCGCGCACACACACGCACGCAATGCACACACGTACACGCACGCACGAGCATGCGTGCACACGCACACGCACACGCACAGGCGAACACACACGCACACTCGCTGTCACCCTCCTCAGCCCAGAGGGTCCTCCCCACAGTGCCCACCGAGGGCGCCCGTGAGCAAGTCTCCGTGCCCCACACCTCGCGTGGGCCCTGGTGTTAGTTTCCCTCCCTCTTCCTGGCTGAATCGTATTCCACAACGCACGCACTGCAGTGTGACCTTTAACCTCCTGTGTGTCGGAAGCTTCCGGAATCTCCCAGTCCGTTCCCAGTGCTCAGCACTGAGCCTGACCCGCTCTCCCCACCCTGCGGCCTCGCCCGCAGAGGCCGCCGGACACACAGTCGGGGCTTACTCAACTCTGCTTGAGAAAGTTCACCCTGGGTCCCAGGCCGCGCTCCACTGGCCCTGTGGGGCAACGGGATCTTGCGGTATTGCGGTGGTGGTGCCTGTCATCCAGCCCTCGGGGAGCCCCAGAGCCCCTCCCCGCTCTCTCACTTCCTGTCTCTGTGAGGACGGGGTGCTGCACCCACCGAGCCTCGTCTCAAGGGCCGCCACAGCATAGTAGTCACCAGTTTTCCCCTTTTTCCTAGCTGAATACTATTCCGGTGGGTGCGTGGATATACTGCAGGAGAGGGAGGGGGATGGAGGAGGGGGGGACGACAGGGGTGGACTAGGCTGTGACACTGAGCCATGAGAGGAGTGGGGGGGGGCAGCGAGGCTGCAGGCTAGGGTGAGGCTGAGCCTGTGTCTCCGCCCACAGATCCACCGGATGCAGAGCGGTGCGAGCCCCACCCCTGCTCCCCACCCTCCAAAGGTGCAGGAGCTGTGGGGGGCTGGAGCTCCTGGCCAGAGAACGGGCGGAGCCACAGCCAGGTGAGGGGCCATGGGGACGGTGGGGCCCACCCTGCGTATGGGGCAGGGGCCTCGTGTCACCAGGTGGGGTGTCCGTGAGGGATACTGAGGCAGGGCACAGACTCTCCATAGTATCCATGAGGGAAAGTATGGCACACTGCACTCCTGGTGCATTTTCCCATAGGGGAAACCGAGGCAGGCTAAGGCTCCCATTGGTACATGGGGAAACTGAGGCCCGCCCTTGCAGGAGGAGCTGGAGACGCTGCCCTGTCCCGCAGCCTGACCCTGGAGCTGCAGAGCGCGGTGGACGCGCTGGCGGGCTGCGTGCGGGGCCTGCCCCCGGGCGCGCGGGGCCAAGGTGGCCGAGGTGCAGCACAGCGTGGACGCCCTGCAGGCCGCCTTCGCCGACGCGCGCTGCCTGGGGGACGTGGCGCCCGCAGCCCTGGCCGAGGGCCGTGGCCGCGTGGCCCGCGCGCAGGCCTGCGTGGATGAGCTGCTGGACCTGGTCCTGCACGCCGTGCCGCTGCCCTGGCTCGTGGGGCCCTTCGCGCCCATCCTGGTGGAGCGGCCCGAGCCGCGGGCCGACCTGGAGGCCTGCGTGGACGAGGTGGTCGGCGGCCCGGACCCGCGCTGGGCGCGCATGGACTGGCCGGCCCAGCAGCGGGCCTGGGAGGCGGAGCACGCGGGCCCGGGGCGGCCCGAGCCCGGAGGGGAGCAGGCCAAGCCCCGGCTCATGCCCGAGCTGGACTTCTGACGCCCCCTCAGCCCCAGCTGCCCACGGTCACGTGACCCCCTCACCCAGGAGGCCGCGGTGCCCCCTCCCGGAATCCCTCCCTGTGATCCTGTCCCCACCCTGAAGGTGACATTCACGGCTGTCGTCCCAGCCTTTCAGTAGTTGAGGCAGGAGGATTGTGAGTTCGAGGTCAGCTCTCTGAGGATGACGTCGTGCCCCACGGCGGGCATCGCCCGTGTCCGTGTGTGTGGTCGTGTCATCTACCCCGCCCCCCCCCCACCCCCCGCCCGGAGCTCAAATCAAATGTTCTTGGCGGGCGTCCCTCCAGCCCCGCCCGGCCGGAGCTTCAGAATAAATGTTTGGCGTGGTCTGAGGTGGGTCTTTCAGGGTGGGCTAGGGATGTGGGGACCAGGCCCATAAAGGGCAGGGCAGGCGTCCCGCCCCCCAGGCGTCCCCCCCAGGTGTCCCGCCCCCCAGGCGTCCCGCCCCCCAGGTGTCCCTCCCCCAGGTGCCCCTCTCCTGTCCCCCGCAGGCGTCCCCCCCCCCGGCGCCCCGCCCCCCAGGTGTCCCGCCCCCTTCCCCGGGTGCCCCGCCCCCAGGTGTCCCGCCCCCTTCCCCGGGTGCCCCGCCCCCAGGTGTCCCGCCCCCGCCCCCCCCCGGTGTCCCGCCCCTTAGGCGTCCGGTCCCCCCAGGTGTCCCGCCCCCCAGGTGTCCCGCCCCCGTCCCCTCAGGCATCCGGCCCCCCAGGCGTCCCGTCTCCCCCAGGTGCCCCGCCCCCCAGGTGTCCCCCCTTCCCCCCCAGGTGTCCCGTCCCCCCAGGTGTCCCGCCCCTTAGGCGTCCCGTCCCCACAGGTGTCGCGTCTCCTAGGTGTCCCGCCCCCGTCCCCGCAGGTGTCCTGTCCCCCAGGTGTCCTGTCCCCCAGGTGTCCCGTCCCCCAGGTGTCCCGACCCCCTCCCCCCCAGTTTCCCCCCCAGGTGCCCCGCCCCCCAGGCGTCCCGTCCCCCCCAGGTGTCCCGCCCCCGCCCCCCAGGTGTCCGTAAGCGGACACCACTCTTCCTCTGTGTATATCGGTTCTTGGAACCTCTCGGGATGCCATGGGTGCCCCCCCACCCCCCGCAGGAGATGACGGGTCCGGCTGCCGCTTCCCGGCTGCACTAGCGAGGGGTTCGGAGAGTCGTGGGGGTGGGGAGGCAGGGCAAAGGCCAGAGCGTGCCCCACCGGGCCCTCCCGGCCTCTCACCGCATTCCCGGCCGCCCTGCAGGCTCGGGCTGGACGGCTCCCCGGGCCCTGTGGCTGTTGGGGCGCTGCGCCCAGAACCGCCCCCTCCCCGCCCAGCGCCCCCTCCGGGGAGCCTTGCAGACCGTGGGGCCGCAGGAGCCGAGGCACAAGAGGGGTTCCCCGCCCTGCCCGCTTCACCCCGCGCCCTGGAAGCCCCCGCCCGGGGGCCCAGGGTGGGGATGGCAGTTGCTCTGCCCCTCTGCGGGGCGCGGCACGTCGGGTCTCCGCGTGAGCCCTGCCTACGGTGCTCCCCACGCTGAGACCAGGCCCGCCAGAGTCCGAACTCACATTTCAGCCCAAGCCCCTTCCGTAGAGGAACCCGCGGCTGCCCTCTGCGGGACACACCCTTCTCGAGGAGACCCCGTTTCTGCCCGGGAGTGCTAAGCTGTTTGTTGAGTGACTACTGAGCACATATGAACTAATTTCAAACTCGCACGGTCCTTCAGTGTCCTCGTTTGGACAGATGTTTCCCAAGCGTCTGATGTGTGCCGGCGCCGGAGCGCACACCTGGAGGAAGGTGTGGCGGGCAGAGGCTCAGCCTGTGCAAAGGCCCTGGGCGGGGAGGAGGCTCCTGTGGCCTCCTGTGGCCCGTGGGGTAGACTAGCCACGGTTGAGTGGAGGCAGAGGCAAGGCAGCCAGCGGGTGAGTCTGGGAGGGTAAACTGAGGTACCACCCTTGGTCCCGCCTCAGAAGTAGAGGCAGAGAGCAGATGGTCCCTGGGGAGCCCAGCTGCCCGCGTCACCGGCCGTGGCAGGCACTGTGGGAAGAGGCGGCTTGGCCTCCGGAGCAGGGGAAAGGTGCTGGCCCGGGTGGGTGGCACGTGACGCCACCCTCCCCCCCAGCTGCTGGCCGCCCGCCCGGCCGCAGCACCCTCCCCAGACCCTATAAGGTCCGAGGACGGGAGCCGAGGCACTGCAGCTGCCGCCTGCTTCAGGGACCCACTGGTCTCCGCACCGCCACCTCCAGGTGTGTGTGGGGGCCGCGGCCCGCAGCCCGGTGGGCAGGGGTGGGCAGGGGTGGGCGAGGGTGGGCGAGGGTGGGCGGGGCCGGCCCACCACATCCAACCTTCTGCCCCTTCTACACAGACCGTCATGGCAGCTCTGGGAAATGGGACTGGGGGTCCCCCCAAATCCAAAGGCAAGGTAAGAGGACGCAGGGGGGTCACCCCGCCGGGGACCCCGGAAGGTGACCCCACCGTCCGCTCACACCGCCACCCCCCACCCAGACCCTGAGCAGTTTCTTTGGGTCCCTGCCTGGCTTCAACTCTGCTCGGAACCTGGTGTCCCGCGGCCCCGCGAAGGACGCACAACCCGCAACAGTCCCCGCGGGGCCTCCTGTCCCCCCATCTCCAGGTGAGAGACTGCCTGGGGCTGGCCCGTGGAGATGCTGGGGACTTTGTTGTCTGTCTTATCTCATTAGATGGGGAAACTGAGGCACAGGCACTGGGCAATACAGCTAGAGGGAGCAGGTGTTTAAAGCCCGCCAAGGCCCCTCTGCTCTTTGCACCAGACACCCACCAGGCTGGGTGCCGTGCTCTTGAGCTCAGACGCCAGGGTTAGGGCGGCCGCCCCGGGTCACACGGCTGCCTAGGACTCCCCTGGCTGCTGCAGCCGCCAGCTGCCCTGTAGGCCACACACCTCAGCCACAGGCAGCTGGTGGCCCCGGTGGGGGCAGGGTAGCGCCACTGGCTGCTGCAGGGCCAGAACACCCTTGGCAGGGAGGGGGAGGGGAGGCTGGGCCCGCTCCGGCCGGCCTGTAGATGCCACAGCCTGCTGTCCCTGGCCGGTGGCTGGGACATTCCTGTGCTTTTGGGGCCCAGCCTGGTAATTGCGCAACAGTGGCAGGCCCTGACCGGAGTCCCCCCTCACTGCCCCGGGCTGTCTCTGCAGCGGCCACCAACCTGGAGCAGACGGCAGGGGGCACAGCAGGACCGGTCCAGCCTTCTGAACAGGTGAGCTGGGTCAGAAGACCCTCCTGCCCCGCTGGCAGGAACCCTGCTGTTGGAGGGGAGGTTCTGGTGCCTTTTCGTGGGTGGGGCACGTTCCCCCGCTCTGGTCTCATTTCCCGCATCTGGGGAATGGGCCTCTCACAGTTCTACAGATTGTTCTGTGCTCAGCACTCCACAGCCCCCACTGCTGGAGGAGTCAGGACTGTGCACCCCAAAGCCACGTGACCCACCTCCTCTCCACTGGGCCCTCTGCCCCAGCACCACCCAGACTCAAGTCAAACCACATTCCTGACAGCCAGGGCCCCCGCGTGTCCCTCTATGTTGGCAACGATTATGCATCCACTGAATACCTGTCACCCACTCTCCTGACCTTTGTGTCTGAGACAGGCTCTCATGTAACCCAGGCTGTCCTGTACCTCATTATGTGGCTGAGATTAGCTCAGGCTGGAGGCACAGGTGTACTTTCTAAGTGGGGTGCAGGCTTGGGGGATCTCACCTGCCTTACATCACGGGGGGCTCAGGGAAGAGCCTGGACTGAAGCCCAGGTTGCTGATGAACGCACCATGGCCATCAGACACTGTGGGATGCCGCCCGCGGCTCCCATGTCCCTCAGAGTCCCTTGAGGACACATGCCCTGGCTGAAGCCGCTCAGCAGCAGCTCTTCCCCATCTTCCTGGCGGGTCCTCCCCAGAGACCCTGTATCAAACATGACAAGCACGTGCCGCCTCCGCCCTGCAGTCCAGCAGACACCCACGGGGTCTCGGTCAACTCCGGCTCCAGTTTTCCTTGTTTTGAGACAAGGTCTCCAGCCCTTGAACTTGTGGCAATCCATCTGCCTCGGCTTCGGAAATGCTGGGTCGCAGCTCTGCTGGGAGGGACCGTTTTTGGAGGGCTGGGGTGCGGGGTCTTGGTGGCCATGACTCGCATCCACAGACGTTACATTGCAGCTGGATGAGGCGCAGGTGTTTGGCCGGATGGGTGGGGCGGGCGGTCCCAGGATCCAGGGCGCTCAGAGGGTGAGGACAGCATGGCCCACAGGAGGGATGTGAGGTGCTGACCTGTGTCCTTCTTGTTAGACAACGGCTGGAAACAAGGATGCAGGGAGCTTCGGAGTGACGGGCAGAGACACCTTCTCCTCTGGGGTGGCTGGCATCGTGGATGCCGCGAAAGGAATGGTACAGGGGGGGCTGGATGCCACCCAGTCAGCCCTTGTGGGCACTAAGGACGTAGTGTCCGGAGGTGTCATGGGAGTGGTGGGCGTGGCCAAGGGGCTTGTCCAAGGCGGTCTAGACACCTCAAAGACTGTCCTAACCAACACCAAGGACACCATGACCACAGGGCTGACGGGAGCCATGAACATAGCCAAGGGGACAGTGCAGGGTGGCCTGGACACCACCAAGTCTGTGGTCATGGGCACCAAGGACACCGTGACCACAGGGCTCACGGGAGCCATGAACGTTGCCAAGGGGACAGTGCAGACGGGCCTGGACACCACCAAGTCTGTGGTCATGGGCACCAAGGACACCGTGACCACAGGCCTCACGGGAGCCATGAACGTTGCCAAGGGGACAGTGCAGACGGGCCTGGACACCACCAAGTCTGTGGTCATGGGCACCAAGGACACCGTGACCACAGGCCTCACGGGAGCCATGAACGTTGCCAAGGGGACAGTGCAGACGGGCCTGGACACCACAAAGTCTGTGGTCATGGGCACCAAGGACACGGTGACCACAGGGCTCACCGGAGCCATGAACGTGGCCAAAGGGGTCGCCCAGGGTGGCCTGGACACCACCAAGTCTGTGGTCATGGGCACCAAGGACACCGTGACCACAGGCCTCACGGGAGCCATGAACGTGGCCAAGGGGACAGTGCAGACGGGCCTGGACACCACCAAGTCTGTGGTCATGGGCACCAAGGACACGGTGACCACAGGCCTCACCGGAGCTATGAACGTGGCCAAGGGGACAGTGCAGACGGGCCTGGACACCAGCAAGTCTGTGGTCATGGGCACCAAGGACACCGTGACCACAGGGCTCACGGGAGCCATGAACATGGCCAAGGGGACAGTGCAGACGGGCCTGGACACCACCAAGTCTGTGGTCATGGGCACCAAGGACACGGTGACCACAGGCCTCACGGGAGCCATGAATGTGGCCAAGGGGACAGTGCAGGGGGGTCTGGACACCACCAAGTCTGTGGTCATGGGCACCAAGGACACCGTGACCACAGGGCTCACGGGAGCCATGAACGTGGCCAAGGGGACAGTGCAGGGGGGCCTGGACACCACCAAGTCTGTGGTCATGGGCACCAAGGACACCGTGACCACAGGGCTCACCGGAGCCATGAACGTGGCCAAAGGGGTCGCCCAGGGTGGCCTGGACACCACCAAGTCTGTGGTCATGGGCACCAAGGACACGGTGACCACAGGCCTCACGGGAGCCATGAATGTGGCCAAGGGGACAGTGCAGGGAGGTCTGGACACCACCAAGTCTGTGGTCATGGGCACCAAGGACACGGTGATCACAGGGCTGACAGGAGCCATGAACGTGGCCAAGGGGACAGTGCAGACAGGCCTGGACACCACCAAGTCTGTGGTCATGGGCACCAAGGACACAGTGACCACAGGCCTCACAGGAGCCATGAACGTGGCCAAAGGGGTCGCCCAGGGTGGCCTGGACACCACCAAGTCTGTGGTCATGGGCACCAAGGACACGGTGACCACAGGGCTCACGGGAGCCATGAACATGGCCAAGGGGACAGTGCAGGGTGGCCTGGACACCACCAAGTCTGTGGTCATGGGCACCAAGGACACCGTGACCACAGGGCTCATGGGAGCCATGAACGTGGCCAAGGGGACAGTGCAGGGGGGCCTGGACACCACCAAGTCTGTGGTCATGGGCACCAAGGACACCGTGACCACAGGGCTCACCGGAGCCATGAACGTGGCCAAAGGGGTCGCCCAGGGTGGCCTGGACACCACCAAGTCTGTGGTCATGGGCACCAAGGACACGGTGACCACAGGCCTCACGGGAGCCATGAATGTGGCCAAGGGGACAGTGCAGGGAGGTCTGGACACCACCAAGTCTGTGGTCATGGGCACCAAGGACACGGTGATCACAGGGCTGACAGGAGCCATGAACATGGCCAAGGGGACAGTGCAGACAGGCCTGGACACCACCAAGTCTGTGGTCATGGGCACCAAGGACACGGTGACCACAGGGCTCACCGGAGCCATGAATGTGGCCAAGGGGACAGTGCAGACGGGCCTGGACACCACCAAGTCTGTGGTCATGGGCACCAAGGACATGGCGTCCACAGGGCTCTCCGGAGCCATGAACGTGGCCAAGGAGACAGTGCAGACAGGCCTGGACACCACCAAGTCTGTGGTCATGGGCACCAAGGACACAGTGACCACAGGCCTCATGGGAGCCATGAACATAGCCAAGGGGACAGTGCAGACAGGCCTGGACACCACCAAGTCTGTGGTCATGGGCACCAAGGACACTGTGACCACAGGGCTTACCGGAGCCATGAACGTGGCCAAAGGGGTCACCCAGGGTGGCCTGGACACCACCAAGTCTGTGGTCATGGGCACCAAGGACACGGTGACCACAGGCCTCACTGGAGCCATAAACGTGGCCAAGGGGACAGTGCAGACGGGCCTGGACACCACCAAGTCTGTGGTCATGGGCACCAAGGACACGGTGACCACAGGGCTGACAGGAGCCATGAACGTGGCCAAAGGGGTCGCCCAGGGTGGCCTGGACACCACCAAGTCTGTGGTCATGGGCACCAAGGACACCGTTTGTGCTGGGGTCACTGGGGCCATGAATGTGGCTACAGGTGTCATTCATAAGGGCCTGGACAGCACCAGAGACACCGGGTCTGCTGAGCCAGCACGGGCAGGTGATGTTGCCAGCAACACCATACACACATACACTGTCCAGAGTCTGCTCCCTGGTTCTTATGACGTCACATGTCAAGAGCCTGTCAGTTACCAGGCCGCCAACCAAGGAATGGAACCCGCTCCGCTGACTTCTGCGCAGTCCCTGTGGTCTGAGACCAGCGGCCTCGCAGACACACGCGGCACTGGCCTGGGGCTTGTCCTGGACCCTGCAGCAGTCCCCCATGGCCCTGCGTCTGGGGTGCCCTCACCTGCCCTCGCAGCTGCCAGCTCTGAGGAGGGGTGCGGCCGGCCGGCTGCCACGGGGTTTGGGGCACTTCGTGATGAGCTGGAGGGGCTGGGGGACATTTTCCAGCCTATGACAGCCAAGGAACAGGGTGAGTACGCACCCCTCGCCGCGGCGGGTACCCAGGGGCTAGTGAGACCCCAGCACAGTGTGGGTCCCTAAAGGGACTTCCCAGACTGAGTGTCACTGCCTGCCTTCCAGCCCAGCTGGTGGCCTCGGAGTCAGGGCCCCGGGTGCTCTCTGCCGACCGTGGAAGCTACTTTGTCCGCCTGGGTGACCTGGCCCCCGGCTTCCGCCAGCGGGCTTCCGAGCATGCCCTGAGCCACATACAGCACCACCAGTTCCAAGCCAGGGCTGCGGTGGCCCAGCTGCAGGAGGCCTTCCAGGAGGTAAGAGCTCTCTGGCCCTGCCCTTGGCCACCTCCACCTGGCCGCTGCCATATCCCGGTGGGCTGAGCCACCTTCATGTAGAGTGAGTCCGGGCGAGAGAGGACGCTAGGGTGACGGTCGGACAGAGGTGGGATTCACAGCGCCGGGCAGTATCCCTGCCCTCTGCCCTCCGCTCCTGTCTCCTGTGTGTGGGGGGGGCAGAGGAGGCATGGTGGGTGCAGGGGCAGGGAAAGTGTGGCAGGGTGAACTGGGGACATAGGGGACACAGAGGGACCACCAACTGGCCTTCTGGCCCCGTGTGGGGAATCGGCATTCTGGGCACACCACATGAGCCGAGCCTGCCACACAGCCTTCCCACCAGGCCATGTGATAGGCTTAGACTCAGGATCCAGGAGACAGCACTGTGTGTCCCCACCCACAACCTCTCCTGTGGCTCTCTTTCCAGACAGACACTGCCTCGGAGGCTCCTGGGGGGCGGCTGTGCGGGGACGGGAGCTTGAGCAGCACCGTGGAGGCTGCTGGTACCCATAGGGTAAGTGTGGTGCAGACCCCCCCACCCCGGGTGACCCCGATGTCCGTCCTTGCTCACCTTGGTCCCCGTCTGCAGGTGAGAGCTTCTGGAGCTCAGGACAGGCTGTGCACCATCGCTCGCCAGCTCCATGCAGCTTACAGCAGCCTGGCGGCCAGCTTGCAGGGCCTACCTGAGGCACAGCAGCAGGCCGGGCGGGCACGGCACAGCCTCTGTGAGCTGTATGGCCTCCTGTCCTCAGAGAGTGGTGAGCTGCAGGCAGAGCAGCTAGCCCAGAGCCGTGCTGGCGTCGTCCAGGCGTGGCAGGGGCTGGAGGTCCTGCTGGAGGGGCTGCAGCAGAGCCCCCCACTTGGCTGGCTGGTGGGACCCTTCGCCCTGATGCCTGGTGTCCAGCTGTAGGAACCAGAGGGCTGGGTGGGTCTCTCGCTGTGTGTGAGTGCAGCGGGCTGCAGGCGGGTAGTGCGACCCCACCTCCCCCACAGCACATTCAGAGCTCTTAGCTAACACACTAGGCAACCCATAACCTCGTTCCCCAGCGCTAGAATGTTCTAGAATGTCACAGCCACCCTGAGGTAAGCTCCCGCAACCTCTTTTGAGCCACCCACAGCCACACAATTATACCCAGGTTGCTGTGCGCCTGACTCAGGCCTGCTCTGCTGGGAAAAGAAGTGCCACACGAGTCACTGCATAGGCACAGCTGACTCGACAGGCCCAGCACTGTGCCAAGCAACCGTGGCCTGCACAGGAACGCGACCTTCCTAGGGTTGAAGGCTGTGGCTGGGTCAAGGGGCAGGCGACAGCACCAAGACAGATACAGGATGCTGGGCCCAAGGTACTCCCTGGCTGCCAGGCCATCTAAGGCCACAGTCAGTTCTCCCTGAACCCCAGCAGTGCTAGTGACCCCCAGCTCCCCTACATCTGCATTCTTGGAAGGTAGCAATGCTCACAAGCTCCAGCCTTGGGTCGTCTGTGGCCTAGGATGCCGTGATGGAGATGGCGAGGAGCCTCCTGGAGCCTCTCTGCTGTGTCAGCATCAGGGCGACAGCAGACTTGGCCACTGGCACACACAGGGCCTGGAGTATGCAGCCAAGCCCTCCGGCAGACGAGCACCACTATGTGTGGCCACTGAGGCAGGGGGACACGCTGGGAGACATGTACTCAATCCCCGAGACACACGGCAGGCAGGGCTGGTGTGGGCCGCACCACTAGGCCCAACGCCGAGCTGCCCAGACGCTAAGCTGGTCGCACCCAGGTCTTTGCCAGCTGGCGATGGGACGGTGGCGGATTTGGTGTCTGTCCCTCTCACGCTGGCAGAGCTGGCCATCTGCGCAGGTCCGCAGGCCCAGGAGTGCGAGCCCTGCCCTGGACCAGGCCCGCTCCCCATGCCACTCATGCGGAGGAGCCTGAGCCGTCTCTCAGCGCTGTCTACCCCCAGGCCCGCACCGGCCCAGCTGCGTTCCCTATCACGACACCAGGACAATAAAAGCTTTTCATTACAAAACCCTTTATAGCCATTTCATGTCAGTCGAATCACAGAACTGGGCAGAAAGGCCCAGGCCACAGATACAAACAGCGCAGCGCTTCCTTGGGAGGCTGGGGAGGGCGGCACTATGGCCGCAGCGGCGGGGCTCAGCTGTCCTCGCCGTCGTCCGCAGACTCCGAGGCCAGCCGCACTCTCTCACGCTCCTGCCGCTCATTCCCAGGCCTGGCGGGGTCGGAGCTGTCCCGTGGGCTCCTGGGGCAGACGAAGGCCGGTGGGCAGGTGGCAAGGAAGGGCCACACCCTCGCTGATGGCATCTGTGCCTTGTGTGGTCTTCCTGACTCTCCCCGGCCACCCACAGCTCTCTGGTGGCCGGTGCTCCTGGCGGCTACCGGGGCCACCCCTGACGGTCAGCTGGAAGCCGGGGGTGGCCTGATGCGGGCCACAGTTAGTGCTGGCCAGCCCCCGGCGTGGCAGGCACAGCAAGGGCCCAGCGTGCAGGATGTACCCGATGCCCCAGGGACACTCACTCGCGTAGCTCCTCCGAGGAGCCGCCCCGTGGGCCGTCCTCCGAGTCCTGCCCGTCCTCCTGTGCCCTGTCTTCCGTGCTCTCCCCCTTCTGGGACGTGGCTTCGCCGTTCACAGGAGCCGAGAGGTCTAGGGCGACAGAGCACAGGTCACTGCTCGCCTCTCATCAGGACGCACTCTTCTCCAGGGCGGCGACAGCTGCACCGCCCGGCACCCACGGGGCTGGGACACCCTGGGCCAGCTCCCAGGACGGGGCCAGGTCTGGTGAGCATGCCACAGCTGCCCTCACCGGTGCTGGGCTCATCCTCCACCAGCTCTCTGGACGCCTGATCCCCCGGCTGCTCTTCCGCCTTCTCGCCATCTGCACGCTCCTTCTCGGCTCCTGCCTTATTCACCTTCTGGAGAGTCTCAACCTTCGGCCCCAGGACTCGCGACTTGAGCCGGGTGTAGACCTCGGCTGCCTTCGCCATCACGTCCTTGTTGGCCTTGTACCTGCGAATCTGGCCACCAGGAGGCTGGGCTCAGCAGGGCGGCTGCTGTGCTCGGCCACTGCCCTTGGCCACCGCACCATCGCCCAGGTGCTCCGACTCGGTGTCCGTCTTACCTTCTTGAGCGTGGCTACCACATCTGTGTTCTTCTGAAGGATCTGCGAGGTCACCTGCAGGGTCCCTAGCTCCTCCAGTGCACTCAGACACCTCCTCACGTCCTGCCGGGCAGGGGGGCGGATGCTACCTGCTGTCCCGGGAGACACTACACGGAGTGGGGCTCCTAGACCGCTACGAAACCCACTTCGCCACCCAGGGGACCCTGCCTCAATTTCCCAGGACTCCTAAGGAGCCTGGGTGGAGATCTCTGAGGAAAGCCTTCCAGGGTCAGTGCTGGGCTGTGACCCTGTGGCTGTGCGGCAGGTGTCTTCCTTACTGGGTTGTCGACCTTCAGTGCAAACTTGATCTCGCTGTGCAGCTTCTGCAGTCTCTGCTCCACAGAAGGCTCTGGGAGAGACAGGCTGGCGTCAGAGGGTGCTCCCCTCCCCCGCCACAGGCGCGCCGGAGTCCCCAGTGCACTGTCTCGTGCTCACCTTTCTTCTTCTCCCCCTTCCTGTCCAGCGAGAGGCCCTCTGACCGCTTCCGCGTGCGCTCTACCTTCACAGGCCTGTGGAGAGGTTTGTGTCAGACAGGCCACCTCGGGAGGCCCATGGTGGACAGAGCCAGGCCAGAGGCCGAGCCCTCCTCTGCGTCTGTGCAGACGAGGAACATCTGGCTGACCACGTCACACGCTGTGCTGAATGGCCATCATGCCACACCACTGGTTCATGGGCAGCTCTGACCAGCAACAGCTGGGACGGTGCTCAGGGAGCAGGGTTCAGCATTAAAGCCTGGGACGGCACACGGCGTACTGTGTCCCCTGGGTGCTGTGGACACTGACTGGTCAGACTGTTTTTTGTGGGGGGTACTGGCCCTGCAGGGTGCTGGGTGGTGCCACTGGCCTCCACCCACGACAGGCCAGCAGCTCGCAGTCTGAGGGACACACATGGTTGGGGAACTCCTGCCTAGGACAGGGTAGTCTCAGGCCACGGCCGGAGAGCTGGAGCCCTCGGCTGGGGGCGGCTCCAGGCCAGGGTGGGGCACGACCAGTTCCAGGGCTTAGGACAGGTGCTGACCTGGCTCGTGGCTTCTCGTCTGGCCGCCCCCTCTTCTCCTTCTGCCCGGGCTTCCTTACAGATTCTGAGCCCGGCAGCTGGGACTTCTTGGCCGATTTCTTCCCCTATGGTGGCCAGAGCACAGTGTGGCTGCAGTGCGAGCAGGCCCACATCCCGCCAACCGCCCGAGCTGGACCTGCCACCCAGCCACGGGCGCCGGCTTCCCCAGAAGCCTTCCACGGAGTGTGGGTCCAGCGCTCGACGTGAGAGGAAGGCCTACACTGCAGGACCCAGTCTGCCTTCTAGGATAGGGGTCTTGGGTTCGCTGTGTCCGCCATATCCCCAGCACCTAGTAGGTGCTCAATAACGGAGTGGAGCCAGGGCCGGTGCCTGGGCCTCAGGTGAAGGGGCACCGCACACCTCTTTCCCAAGCTCTGCCTCGGGCTCCGAGTCGGAGGAGGACGGAGTGCCCCGGCCACGGGCCTTGCGGCTGCGCTTCTTCACAGGCTCCTCATCCTCCAGCTCCTCCGCGCTGCTGCCCCCGCGCTCCGCCCGCCTCCTTGCGCCGCTCCTTCTCCTCCCTCTCCTGTGCTCGCAGTCGCCTGAGCTCCTCCTCCTCTCCGCCGCCGCGCCTCCTTGCCTCCAGCTCGCGCCTGCGCTCCTCATCACGCCGCTTCCACTCACTGATGCGGTCCACCTCACCACTGTCACTGTCACTGGGACGCCAAGCCCATCAGCGGGGACCCCAGTGCCCCCCACTCACCGTCACCAGCTGACACCACCTTCCGTCAGCGGGGACCCCAGTCCCCCCCACCCCATTGTCACCAGCTGACACCACCTTCCGTCAGCGGGGACCCCAGCCCCCCCACCCCCGTCACCAGCTGACACCCACCTGTCGCTGCTGGAAGTGGAAGGTGGCCGTTCTGGTTTTGGTCTCCGCCCTCGGGGCTTGGGGGGTGGCTTCTCAGCTGTGGAAAAAGAGGGGTGACCTTCTCTCCACAGCCTCCCAGGGCTGCAGTGAGGCTGGCTCAGGCCTTACCTGGCTTTCTGCCTCGAGTGGGTTTCTTGACAGACACATCTGAGTCTGAGGAGGAGGACGAGGACGAGGAGGAGGAGGACGGTGATGGCCGTGTGGCGGCCACAGGCTCCTCCTTGGCCCCATCGGAGTCAGCTTTGGAGTCCGAATCTGAGGCCGACGGTACCTTCTGGGGACAGGCGGAGCCCAAGACGGAAGGGGAGCCGCACAGGGTGGGAGGTGAGGGCAGCGGCAGATACCGTACCCAGACACGATCTGTGCCATCCCCCACCTCCAGCAGGAACTTGGGCTGCGGGTGCCCTGGACAGCACCAGGGGCGGCCGGGGCTTCCAGGGCAGGTGTGTTCTGAACCTGCACAGGAGGCCCCACCTGCCTTCTTCCTTGTACTGTCCATGTCCAGTTCCCCCACAGCACACACACGTGCACAGACACGCATGGCTACAATACACACACACGTGCACAGCACATGCATGGCTACAATACACACACACGTGCACAGCACACGCATGGCTGCAATACACACACGTGCACAGCACACGCATGGCTGCAATACAGACACACGTGCACAGACACGCATGGCTACAATACACACACACGTGCACAGACACGCATGGCTACAATACACACACACGTGCACAGACACGCATGGCTACAATACACACACACGTGCACAGACACGCATGGCTACAATACACACACACGTGCACAGCACATGCATGGCTACAATACACACACACGTGCACAGCACACGCATGGCTGCAATACACACACGTGCACAGCACACGCATGGCTACAATACACACACACGTGCACAGACACGCATGGCTACAATACAGACACACGTGCACAGACACGCATGGCTACAATACAGACACACGTGCACAGACACGCATGGCTACAATACACACACACGTGCGCAGACACGCATGGCTACAATACACACACACGTGCGCAGACACGCATGGCTACAATACACACACACGTGCACTGCAGCTTTCGAACACAAGTGCTTGTACCCCACGCACACAAAGCACACAGGACCCGACTGCCCAATCCTGGAGGTCCCCTGGGAGGAGCAGCAGAGACTTGTGGGCCAGGAGTCTACTGCACATCCGGGACCAGGCACCACTGCCACAGAAGGGCCCTCATGCTGCCAGAGGCCGCTCAGCGCCCTTACCTTCTTCTTGCGTCCTCCCAGAGGACCCCGCCTTGGCGCCCGGGTGTCTTCTTCTTCTCGGGGGTAAAGTCCTGGGTGGAGAGAAGAGATGTCAGAGGTGCTGGCTGCCACAGCAGGCTGTCCTGGGGCTGGTGTCTGCTCACCTGGTCGCTGGTCTTCTCTGACTCCGACGGGCTCTCGGAGTCCTCTTCTGATGGTGATACGCTGGCCTGATCCAGATCGCTGGAGGCTTTCCGAGCTCGTTTAGAGATTGACATCTGGAAGGCAAGGCCAGGTTGGGTCAGCAGCTGGACAGTACTGGCTTCAGATAGGACCCTCTCGTGTGGCTGTGAAGGTGGGATCCTTGTGCCTTGGAGCTCCTGAATTCTGGGATTGCGACGTGAGCCACAGAGGCATACACTGTAGGTCGCACTCCTAGGAGCTACCCACCCCTCGAGTTGGCACAACCAGAGAAAGGAAGCAGGCGGGGCAGTTCCAGGAGCTTGGGGAAGAGAGTGTCTGATGGGGCCAGAACTTTCTGGAAGACAGATGGTGAATCGGACTGCACTTAGCATGCCTCAGAACTCTCATTTTATGCCACAAGTTCTGAATCAAAAAGAAAATCACACCCAGTAGGACTGACACAGAGAAAACAGGCTCCAAACGCTCTCCCAGGAGATCTGATGCTGACTCTGGCTTTGGGTACCAGACGTGAATGAGGTGTACAGACACACCTGCAGGAAAAACACCAAAGCGCAGAAATAATATAGTAAGGAAAACAAGAGAGCAGAGCCATGTCTGTACTCCTGAGCCAGGGGGGCTGCCTAGGGTACCAGAGAGCTACAAGCGCTGAGAGACCCTATCTCAAAATGCAAGATGGAAAGGAACCGAGGAAGAGGCCTGATGTCAACCTCTGTCTCTATATAGGAACAGACCCGTGCGCACATCGCACACTCGCACAAAGGTTACAAATGTCACCGAGAACCACACACTCTGAAGGGGTCGATTTCAATGTATCTGAATTTGATCTCAATTCTTGTTGCAAATGAGTATTGAGGAAGGGATGGTGGTGAACACCCATGACCTCAGCACTCCAGAGGCGGAGGCTGGAGGATTACGAGAGGGGCCGCCCTCCTCACACTACCTTGAGGACTGGGCGTCTTCCGCTTCAGGCCGCTGTGGTCACTGCTCTTGTCAGAGTCAGAGTTCGCTCTCCATCCTGTCACTGGTGGCTGTGGTGGTCACAGCCGTCACAGTCATGACCCCCCGGGCCTCTTCGTCCTTGTCTCCGTCGCTGCCCGCCGCCCAGCCCACCCAGGTCGGCTTCGGGAGCCTCGCTGTCAGACGAGCTCACCGGCTAGGGGTTTGGGGAACAGACATGTGTCACCAAGGAGCCAGGGGAGACTTCCTAGCCCCATGGTAACTGTGGAGACGGCAGCCAACGCTGGGAATCTGGAGTCAGGGTCTGGCTACCAAACTCAGGAGCTGGGACACTGAGGCAGGAGGGCCAAGATGGAGGTGTACATAGTGGAAATGACAGTCAGGTGCTAGGATGTAAGAATAAGGCTCTGTGCCTCAGTTTCCATCTGAGCAAGGGGGAGAGCTGAGCAAAGGGGAGATCAGAGCTTTGAGTAGAACAGAGCTGGTGAAGTCAGGGCAGCATGTGGACCACAGCAAGAAGTCACAGAAAATTCAATGATTGTGCTACTGGGAATCGAACACAGGACTTCATCCACGCCAGGCACGCACCCTCCCACTGAGCTACACCCTGGCCCTCTTTCCATATCAGACAGGCTAGCTGGGATTGGACCACAGGCCTGCCTGAACAGGCCTGGCTTGGCTTCCTTTCAAGCTATCCTAGTACTGTGAGAAGAAAGCCGGCCCCGGGCACTGAACTGGCCGTCCTCATGCCGGCTCAGGCAGCAGCCACACTGCAGGCTGTGTATGGAATCGTGACTGCAGCTTGGTGTCCTGTCCTGCCCAGCAGCCGGCCCCAGGCGGATCACACAAGGCTCCTAAACACTGAAGCTGTGAGAACTGAGAGGTGGAGGGTTTGCACTGAGGCTCAGGAGGTCCCGTCAGAGGTACAGCAGGGGCACAGGGAGTGACGGTCCTCTCAGCAAGAAAACAGGCTGATGGCTGGGCCAAGAGAAAGGGAGGCAATGGCAGAGAGACAAGGCTGCGGCCTCCTGCACGGACCATTGGGCAGGGGCACCAGAAGCCTCAGGGTGCAGGGAGGGCGTGTGAGCCCCCACTCACACACCCAACAAGCACTACAGGGAACCTACTGTGTGCTAGAGAGAAGACTTGGTCCCCCGGCCTCAGGGAGCTCAGAGCCTAAGGGAGATGACAGGAAAAAGCCGTCACAGGCAGGACCTCCCCAACACAGACAGCTCAACCTTGTCACTGTCCTACACATAACCGTCAGGATGGTGTCTGGAAGAGGATGGGGCCTTCTCCAGCTCCGCTGCAGCTCTAGGCCAGCCTGGGCCACACAGGATGACTGCCCTGCAGTATGGGCCTGTCCTCAGCAGGAAGAGCACCCAGGGCAGGGTCAGCGCCGTGCGTTGGGGAGTGCACCCGCACAGCCCACCTGACCTCGGCTATCCTGCTGGGACCACAGCTGGACCCAGGCAGCTCTCACCGCGCTGTTTGCTTTAGCTTTTCTTGTTTTGAGACAGGGCTTCTCTGTGTAGCCCTGGCTGTTCTCAACTCAGAGATCCACCTGCCTCTACTTCCAGATCGTTCTTACAGACCCAAGCACCTAGTGTTTAAGGCCAGGGAGACCACTAGGCTGGTAAAGGCACTTGTTGCCAAGCTGGCGACCGACTGCACAAGCTGTCACGTGACCTCCATGGGCGCCATGGCGGCCCCCATCCCCATCCCATGCTGCCCCAAATACATTCTGTTGCTGTGGGGAGAAAAAGGTTTATTTTATCTCACAGCTGTGGTTCATCACCGAGGGAAGTTGAGGCAAACACTCAAGCCTGGAACCGGAGGGCAGGGGCTGATGCAGAGGCCATGGAGGGCGCTGCTCACTGCTTGCTCCCCATGTCTTGCTCAGCCTGCTTTCTTATAGAACCCAGGACCACAGCCCAGGGATGGCGCCACCCACAGTGTTTGAGCCCTTCCTTGTAAATTATCAATCAAGAAAAATGCCATAAAGACATGCCCAAAGGCCAATTGTGTGGAGGCATTTTTGCTGTTGAGGTAGGTTCCTCTTCCCGAAGTGACTCTAGCTGTGTCAGGTGGACACAACCACCCAGTACAACCGACCGCTTGTTAACCTCATGCACAAACACATCACTACTGAACTTTTCCTTTTTCGTGTTTTTCCTAGTATGTTAATACTAATATCACAACATAAAATATAAATAACTTCATGAGTACCACAGTCTTTAAAAATTCAAATGCTTTAAAGGTTTAGCTTTAGCAGGGCATAGTTCCCAAAGCCTTTCACCTAGTAGGTAGTTCTCAAGCTTCCTGACCCTATGACCTTTCACACAGCTCCTCATGCTGCGGTGGCCATAGAATTATTTTCTTTGCTACTTCATAACTGCAATTTTGCTACTGTTATGAATCGTAATGTAAATATCTGATATACAACCCCTGTGGAAGGGCCGTTTGACCCACAGGTTGAGAACCACTGCTTTAGTCCCAACCCTCAGAGGCAGATATGAGCTCTATGTTTTTGTTTTTTAAGACAGGGTTTCTCTGTGTAGCCCTGGCTGTCCTGGAACTATGTAGACCAGGCTGATCTTGAACTCACAGATCTGCCTGTCTCTGCCTCCCGAGTGCTGGCATTGAAGGTAATTACCACCACGTCTGGCTAGATGCCTGACCTACATAGCAAAAATTTCAGGACTACAGAGTGAGACCCAACGTCCAAAACAAGCAAAAATGTTCTGTTTCCTTAAAAATGTCTCTAAAATATCCGAAGTCTCTTAACTGTGGGGTTAAATAAATTGAAGTAAGGTAAGCTACGGTCTTTCTTATTCTAGGAGGGAGGAGGCAGGTGGCCACAATCCAGTCAAAGCAAAACTCAAGTCCAGCCAGCTCAGTGGAGACCGAGACCTGGGCACTCTGGGCTCTGAAGGCCTCCTGCGTTTTCCTCAAGGAGAGCAGAGACTCAGTCCTCAGCACAGACCCTAGCCCAGGCTGATGACCCCACCAGCTGGTCCATGCAGAGAACACCTGTCTCCACAGTGACAGCCCTGCCTGAACCACTTTGAATTATGTGACACTTAAGTGGGTGAACCCTATTCCAGACATACTGAGGGAAAAAATGAGAGCTTGTGTGGACTGAGACACCACCTTCCCCAAGGTGGGCACGGGCTCTGACACCTCCCTCTCTCATCTTCAAGAAATGATAGCTGGGTCCCATTTTCCCCAGTAAGACAATGCCGAGTGGTTTGCACAGGATAGGCAGAGTCACACCATGGAGAGCCACCCTTGTTCTGTGGCGGCGCAGAGCGTGGGGGTGTCCTGACCATGCAGGACAGGACAGAGCCAGAAAGGCCATGCAGCAGCTGCACAACTCAGCACGGCAGGTCAGCAAGAGACCTGCAGCCCAGGCCCGGGCCCGCTGCGGCCTTGAAGCCTGTGTGACAGACAGATGGCATGGCTGGGGGAGAAAAATGCTGACTGTGCAAGTGTGCAGCCCCTGAGCCCACCTGACAGCCAGACATGGTGGTGTGCAGCTGTAATCAAGGCACACACACTCCACTGCGACGGAGATAGGCGGGCAGCCTGGTCTGCACAGAACAAGAGACCCTGCCTCCAGTGAGGTGGGAGGGAGGCCTGGCACAAGGCTGCCCTCTGACCTCCACGCTGCAAGTGGCATGCATATGCCACCAGACTGTCTGCAACACAACGGGACACCCACAGCACTGCCCCCCACAGCTGAGCATCATGGGATGTCACTGTCACCCCAGCACTCAGGAGGCCAGCCTGTCTCACAGACGGTGTGCAGTCCCTGAGTGAATGAACTGGGAAGGAGCCACAGCGCAGGCCGGCCCAGCTGTGCGCTCCTGAGGGCGGCGTGATGCCAGTTACCTCCACTGAGAGGAGAGAGCCTCAATTAAGAAAACGCCTCCAGCTGGGCGGTGGTGGTGCACGCCTTTCATCCTAGCGCTTGGGAGGCAATGGCAGGCAGGTGTCTGTGAGTTCGAGGCCAGTCTGGTCTTCAAAGTAAGGTCCAGGACAGCCAGAGCTACACAGAGAAACCCTGTCTTAGAAAACAAAAGCAAAACAAAAAAGAGCCAGACTGTAGGAGAGAACTGACTGCTGCAGGTTGCCCCGACTTCAGTGCACACGCATGTGCACACATGTGTAATCAGTCGTAACAGAAGGTAACCAGATAAGAGAACGATGCGATGCACGTGTGCCTAGACTGGTGGCGCTCGGCTGTTGCTCTTGGGAGCTGGCCAGCACCCTGCTTTCTGAGGTGAGGCTGCGCTGGACAGGCGCTTACAGGATGCTGCTGTCCCTGCCACCCAGTGTGAGAACAAGCATGCACCGCACCTGGCTTCTACACTGGTCCTGGAACTCAGGTACTCTTGACTTCATGACAGCCGTTTTACCAAATGAGCTGTCTCTCCAGCTCAGTGGGATCCCTTCAAGGTCCCTGGCTCACAGCTGCGACATGGGACTATGGTCCCCTATCACCCTCATGCTTGGGAGGCTGAGGCAGGACAGGCAAAAGCTCAAGCCAGGCCGGGGCACTGCTTGGGCCCTTCCACTGTACAAAGTTTACCCTGCCAGAGAGCCAGCCTGCCCTACCTGAGAGTCACACTGTGAAAACACTATGGGGCCAGTGAAAGAGCTCAGTGGGTAAAGGTGCTTGCTGCCAAGTCTGACGACCTGAGTTCAATCCCTAGGACCCCATGTAGAGAACATAAACTACCACAAGTCATTCTCTGACCTTCAGAAGTACCTGGCCGAAAGGCACCATGGTTCCAAGTGCACTGCTACCGTCTGGCATCCTGACCACAAGAGAGTAGAGGCCAGAGGCGGGGGCCGGAGGATCAGGGGTTCAAGTCTATCCTCTGCTACATTGTGAGTTTGATGTCAGCCTAGGTTACACAGTAAGACCCTGTCTCAAAATAAAACAATCAAACAACAACAACAACAACAACAACAAAAAAACCAACAAAAAAACCCAAAATAGTTTGAACAGAGGGCTCTGTGCATAAAGCCTTTCCTCAGGAGCCATGAGGACTGAGCGTCCATGTGAGAAGGCGCGGCTGTGAGGGTCTGTGATGGTGGCAGGTGGCTCCCAGGAGCTCACAGAGAAGCCAGCCCAGTGGAGAGTCTCTGAGGACGGACACCCCACATCTGCTCTGGCCTCCGCATGTGCTACATTCACATACACACTAACAACTCCCCCTAAAATCTGGGGGGCTAGTCTGCCAGCGTACACCAACTGCCAGGGTACCACTGAGCGTGCAAAGCTCAAAATCAACACTCAACGCTAGGGCTGGACAGACAGCCCGGTGGTTCCGAAAGCCGGCTGCTTTTGCAGAGGACCTGGGTTCAATCCCAGCAGTGCTATGGGGTGTGTGCATGCATGCGTGCGTGTGGTGCACCACTTCTGTTCTGTGTTCCAGCTGCATCTGGAGTGAGCAGGTGTGTCGTCGTCGACATGCAGAACGCCAGCGAGTTCGAGGCCCTGAACGCCGCATGGAAATGCCCCCGAGCAGACACATCACTGGTGCCAAGGACCAGGGGTCCGTCCAGACAAATGTGGCCAGGGATGACAAGGTCACAGGCAGGTTTAACACCAGTTTAAAACTTACTCAGGGCCAATCACAGCCCGGATGAGTTAGGTGTGTCTACTCTATACGCGGCTGATGTAATGTCCTTGAAGAACTTTTCACCAGAAGAAACTGGGGAATATGTCATAAAGCAAAGTGAGAAACTAAGAACGAAGAATCGTAGTAGCCACATGGTGGCTGCTCGCTCTCCTTGGCTCCGCAGGCACCAGGCATGCATGGTGCTCTTGCACACACGTAGGCAAAGCACCATACACGTAGAACAAAAATTAATTCCTCTTAAAGAAAGAAAAGAAAGCTCTGTGTGACCGTGAAGAAGGAAGGCGCTGCTGCAGAGCTACCTGGGAAAGAAAACAGACAAAGTAACAGGGAGGCGAGGAGGCGAGGAGGGAGGACGGCCCCCACAGAACAATGCTCTTTCTGAATTTAAGTCTGGACGCCTGCCTGACATCTAAATTAAGCTGAAATTTTTAGGGAAAAGAGACAGCTCAGTTTCTCATAAAATCGCGCTCCTGGAAGCCTGTGTATACACTGTCATGTCAAAAGTACTGCGACAGTGCCTGGAAGGGCCACTCAGGGGTGGCCCGGGAATCATCTTCTTCTCTTTTGTTTCATTCAAGATTTCAGTGTGTGTAGCCCAGGCTGACCCTGTACTCACTCTGTGACTCATGGGAGCCCAGAGCTGCGAGTCTCCTGCCTCAGCATCTCTGAGTGCTAGACACCTCCACTTCACACTCATGTCCCCTTGGAGGCCACGGCTGGGTCAGGGAACTACAGGGCAGCCACGGGCTCTCAGAGCTTCAGCCACTCTCAGGGCGTGTGGAGGACCGACTGGTCCCGGGACTCCATGTTCAAGGCTCGCTTCCTCGAGGACGGACGGGCACCTGTCTATGTGGTGCCTGCGAGCCGTGGGTGTCAATAAATATTAAATACAGTGATGATTCACCAACAGGCAACGGGCTCGGTTTGTGTAAACAGAGAGCACTCAAACCGGCGCCAGGAAAGATCGCGACACGACGCCTGAGAGATCCCCTGTCCAGGCCAGCAGAGCCCAGGAGATGCCACACAGGGCTGCTCTGCCCTCACACACAGGGCAGGTGACAGCTGTCAACGGCACCGGCACAGTGTGCACCCCCAGCCCCTCCACAGAGACACCTGCTATGTGAACCCCATTTTGATTGCGCACTCTTCAAGGCCAGGACTGTGTCCAACTCAGCTCTGATTCTGGCATTAGCAGTTGTCAACCCGACCATGTCTGCCGTTCCCTGAGGAGAATCCCTCCAGCGAGCCAGGAGGAGTGGCACCCGGCACGTCAAGACATCAAGGTCCAAGCATGACCAGACTCTTGTGTGAAGGCCCCAGGGCCGACCCTCATCCCCTGCTTTGCTCAGCACCGGCAACCCCAGGCGGCCCTGCTTTACCAACAGCCTGGTTTGGGCTTATTCTGGTCACTCCTTTTGGCCACCTTCTGACGGGACGCCCAACTCTTTCAAATGGACACTAGCTGGGCACCTCTCATGGAAACCTCCAACGCAGGGACTGAGGCTATGGTTTAGCCAGCAAAACACCTACTGTACAAACAAACAACAGCACTAGGATTCAGATTCCTGGCATCCCCAGAGACAAGCGGGGATCCCTGGAGCTAATGTAGCCAAGTGAGTGGGCTACGGGCTCATATGAGACTGTGGCTCATATGTAAGGTGGAGATGGACTGAGGAAGACCCTGATGTCAACCTCCGGCCTGCACAGACACACGTGCACACGGACACGCCACACATGTGCAAAGAAAAACAGCAACAACCCCATCAAAGTAGCAGTAACAGCAGAGTGAGGGCCTCAGCCTGGCCTCATTCCAGAGCAGCCCTCTCCAACCATCCATGGGAGTTTTCTATTGGTTTCAACTTCTAATTTTACATTTTAGAAATTATATTTGTTCACTGTGGGCGTGTGGAGGCGAGGGTAACATTCAGGGGCCAGTTCCTCTCCTGCCATTGTGGGAACGGGATGGAACTCAGGCTGTCCGGCTTGGTGGCAAGCATCTGCCGAGCCCTCTCGCCAGTCCATCACTTCGACTTTCCTAAATCCCTTCTCTCCCCAGAAAGTTCTATCAGACTTCCTGAGATGCTGTCTCTGCGGCTCTTGGAGTCATTTCTCCCCCTGACTAGGAGCGCTCACTTTTACAAACCATTGCTTACTCTACCCAATCCACAACTGAGAAACTGGTGGCAGAGGGGATGCTAGCCAAAGGAAGCTTTCCGCCTTAGAGGAACATCTGTCAGACCTGCAACACCCTGTCCTGAATCCAGGCTCACCCGAGATGGTGGGCCCCACCCAGGGAACACTGGGAAAGATCTAGAGGCTCTGAGATAACGATCTGGGTAGCCCCTTGCAGTGGAGTGGCTGAGACCCAGATGGTCAGCCCAGTGGCTGGTCAGCACCCCTTGGGCCCAGCGCATCCGTCCCAGAGAGACCTGACCGGCTTACAGCACCCACAGTGCTGCAGGGAAGGGAAGCCCGGCCCCAGGGACCGCAGCCATCACACCCCCAGGCTCACCGGAGGCACGCTGTAGCTGGCGTGGGGGTTGTTCTGGATCTCCCAGAGTCCCTCATTGAAGCCTTTCCTCTTGTTGGGCTTCCCGTACTTGTCTTTGCACTTGTCGTAGGGGAATAGATCCTTGGGTCCCAGGAAGGCCCTGGGGAGGGAACCACAGGCCAGTTTCAAGTGTGCCAGGCCACCCCGGGAGAGAAGGCAGTCTGTGGGTGGACTCCCCAAACCCAGAAGGGACACTTACGTTTCGTGGGTTCCAAAGAAGAAGATGGGGTATTTGTTGGGTGGGGGCTTCACAGCACCGTCAGCAATGTCATCGATCTGCAGTGAGAGGCAGGCTGGTGAGGGGCTTTCAGGTGAGGGCCAGGAGGCAGCTTTAACTCAGACCCAGGAAACTGTCCAGTTAGAAAACACACCCTGGGGAGACACAGGACCATCCAAACAGAAGTCTGGAGGTCTGAACTCAGGTCTGCTAAGCTATCTCCCTAGCCCCTTAATTTGTCATTAAAATTTTTTTTTGAGATAGTCTATGTAGCCCTGGCTGTCCTGGGACTTGTCTCTGCCTCCCAAGCATTGGGCACTGGGATTAAAGCAGTGCACTCCTAGCCTGGCTGTGGTGGCACATGTGTTTAATTCCAGCACTCGGGAAGCAGAGGCAAGTGGATGTCTGTGAGTTGGAGGCCAGCCTGATCTACAGAGTGAGTTCCAGGACAGCCAGAGTTACAACAGAAAGACCCTGTCCCAAAAATACCAAAACAAAACACACACACACACAGCCAGCGCGCTCCCACGCCTGGCTACGAAACCTGGGCTCTTGTGTGCACCCTGGCTAGCCTCCGCCACCCAGTTATCCCCCTTCTCCAAGAAGAAAGCTGGACCCCCACACAGGTACTTAACCTGAGCCAGGCACAGTATGGCCTCTTGGAGGCCGCCAGGGGGTGAGCAAGGGCTAAGCTCCTCATTTCCAGGACTCCCCCATGATCACCCCTCCTGCAAGGAGGCCGGGTCTGCTCCGGTCCCAGAGGTGCAACTGGCAGCTCCAGGGATGCAAAGGATTGGGGGAGGTGGGTTGCAGGAGCCAGGCCCAGAGCATCCCGGAAGTCCCACCCTCTCAGTGCAAGCCCATGGGCTCTGGCAGCTGTCAGTCACCTTCCACAGGAGGCTAGCAGCCCCTTCCCTTCCAATCAGATGCTTGGAAATGTTCTCTCTGCGCTGGAGACGGCTGGGAGGGAGGGGGGCGTAAGCAGGGCTTGGAAGAGAAGAGCTAGACTAGAGAGGGCAGTGGCCACTGCAAAGTTTTGCCTCTCAGTCTCCTCACTCACAGTGGGGTTCCCGGGGCTGGGTGATGTCTTACCCACACACCTCACCAACGCTTGGGGGACTGCTGGGTCCTCTCTGGCCTGCTCCCAGCGTCACCCTTCTCTTCTCTTTGGTCCTATTAGTTCATTCTCTGGTCCCTGCTGTCTGGATGCAGGATACCGGATACACAAGCATCCTCAAGCTCGTCTTCCTGAGGACCGCCAGGCTGTCACTTCTACCGGTCCCACATGCCAGGAGCCACCTTCTGGTTCCCGTTCAGCTTGCCCTTTGGCACCTTCATGGCAACTCCCTGCTGTCTGCCCTTCCACTCCCGCCCCGCCATGCAGTTCCCCGATACAGACATAGCCAACCTTAGCCTCTGCACTAAGACCTGGAGGCAACATAACTGTCTCTATGCAACTGGACTTGTGCACCAGGCCCTGGAACGCCATCCCCAGAATGGCCTCTGCCCTAAGTCCTGTGGGTAACAGAAGCCCTGTGCAAGTGCCCTCTCTTACCAGGGCCGGAATTCTACCACTTGTGCACCTCAGGCTCCAACCATTTACACACGGGACCCCAGCTTCCTCCAACAGGAAATCCCAAAGCCCCCTGACCCCAGCCTGAAGCTGCCTGCTCCCCTTAAGGACCTGATTCCAGGTTCCTAGAGAAGCCTTCTTCCAGTGCCTGCTCCCATTCTCATCCCTATGACCTAAACGGAGACAGGTCCCCTCCTCTGGGGCTGCAGCCCGCTTCCTCAGCATCACACGAAGCCTCTCTAACTCCTGGGAGACAGACTCTTCCAATCTCTTGACCCTTCCACTCCAATCCCGAGACGTCCATGCGCCCCTCAGACCCACGACGCCTCTCAGGCTCCACGACCCAGGGATGCCCTAAACGCACTTCTGAGACACTGGTCTCCCAGGCCCGGGACCCACTGACACGGGTCCCCGAGGTCCCTGCAGACCGGGGGTCTCTGAGGCTCAGGACCTCACCACGCAGGTCACTCAGACCTGACACTGCCGTGGCCCAGGCCTGGGGGCCGTGGGTCCCGGGGCCAGGATCCGGAACCGCAGAACGCAACCGCCCGAAGACCCTCCGGACCCCGGGCCCTGGACCGAGGGAGCCCCGGTGCAGCCGCCTCAGCCTCCCCTCGGCCTCCATCCCAGCCTCCCCGCGCGCGCGCGCCCGCCCGCCCGCGGCCCCTCCGCTCGGGGCGGCCAACTCCACCGGGCCCGTCCCCGCGCGGCCTCACCCGGGCCGGCCAGTGCGGGTAGCCCTTCATTTTGGCGAACACCAAGTCCCCGGGCTTGAAGGCGTGCGGCATGCTGTCGGCGGAGGCCCAGGCCGCGGGAAGCAGCAACGGCGGCGGCGGGAGTCAAAGCCGGAGGCGGGAGTCGGACGCCTGAGGGGCGGAGGCGTCCGCACGGGCCGCCGGCCGGCGCCTACTTATTGGGTTCGGCGCGACCGGAAGTCCCGCCCTCCCTCCACCATGGGCCGTCGGCGCCGTCGCTCATCACCACAGAGAAGCGCGGAGACCAATGGACGGAGGGGTTGGAGCAGAGCTGGGTAACGGGATTGGATAACGGAGCAGAAGCCGAGGGCGTGGCCTAGGGGCCAGTGGGCGGGGCGGAGGCTGTCGGGCTTACTCCTACATCCCAAAGGCCCTGAGGGGCTACCGGGAGGGGCTTAGGTTGGCGAGCGTCCAGGGGCGTGGCCCGCGTCCAGGGTGTGGGGCGGAGTGAAGGAGCTCAGATATGATAGGTGCAGCGTGGAGACGGGGCGGGGCTTAGGGCCGGTCTGAGGCTGTGACCTGTGGTTCACTGGGAGGGTGGAGGAAAAAGGAAGACGGAAACCAGTAACAAGACGCGAGGGGGCGGGGCCTAGGGAGGGCGGGACCTACGCAACCGTAGCGAGCAGGTCATTGGAGGCCACCGACGAAATGTACCCAGTCCGCGTAGAAGACGGGTTATTGACAGCCGTCGAGAAGGGAGCCAGGGCAACGATGAAGCCCGTTGGCTACCGCTCGACCAATGGCTGACGTGACGAGGTTCAGCCGGGCTCTGAAAACTCCCGCCGGGAGTTGGTGGGGGGGAAAGGGCGGGGCTCGCGGGAGGGCGGGGCTGAAAAGGGGCGGGGCAGACGCGCAGTTACTTTGAAGTTCTCGTTTTTGTTGTCTATAACGCATTTCTGTTTTATATTTGTAATGCTCTTAGACTCTGACCTCTTACATCTTCATGGCTATTCATTCTGGTTTTATTATGCGAGGACGGGCCTTTCTCTGCCGAGCTGACCGGCCCGGAGCGCGGACCTCCTCCTGCCTCTGCCTCCTGCGTCCAGGTTAGAGACAGGGTTTCTCTGTGTGGACCAGGCTGGCCACGCTCCCCTCCTCTGCCACCACCGGCTCCGTGACGAACCCGTGCGACATGTGTGGCATGCGAGCGCATGCCACCGCGAGTGTGCACAAGTCAGAGGACAGCTTCGCAGAGCCAGCCAGCCTTCTTCCTTCGCCCGAGGCTTGTGAGACAAGTCGTTTATCTGCTGAGCCATTTCACCTGCCATCTTTATTAATTTTTATACCGTATCTTAGTTTGTTTTTTTAATGATAGGACCTTACCTACCCCAGGCTAGCTTCTGAATAGCCATGTAGCTAAGGCTGATCTGGAACTCTGATTCTCCTGACTCTGCCTCGCAAGGGCTTATGCAGCGCGCTGTGGTGCTGTAGCCAGGGGTGTCACCCATGCTAGGCGAGTGCTCCGCCCACTCAGCCCCACCCCCGTCTCCTCACGGAAAATGGATATGTACACCCCACACACTACCTGTGTGCACATGACACACACACGTACCCAGAGGCAATCTTTGTTTTGTTGAGGCTACACATAACTGTCATCTCAACACTTGGGAGGTGGAAGCAGGAGGATCAGAAGTTCAAGGCCAGCCTAGATATATAAGGTCCTCTCTGAGAAGTTTATTTTGGGGAACTTGGTGGTGCACACCCTGCTCTCAATACTCAGGAGGTACAGACAGGCAGATCTTTGAGTTCAAGGCCAGCTTGGTCTACATAGTGAAACCCGGCCTCAGACAGCCTACAAAAGCATGTATCTACAAACGATTTCTTTTGGGGGACTTTTAAAGCATCCTGGGAGCATTTACAGAGCACCTGCCAGCTGCCTTCTTCAGGTGCTCTCCTCCCCTCTCACGGTCGCCCTCGAGCCCTCCACAGTTCTCATTGACTGCCTCCCCTGCCCTCCTCCAGCCATGGGCCGCCTTGCTTCCTCGAGGTCACCGGGGTGTCCAATCCTCAGTACTGGCTGCAAACTCTAGTGGCTTCAGACACCACAAGGCCACGTGCAAACGGGGCAGAGTTACCTGCACAGCCAGGTGGCCCACCCCACCCCTTCTAATGGTGATCAACACTGAAGTATTTGCCTCTGGGAGCCTCTTGGACATCGGCACAGTGGCTGGATGCAGATGACAGCTGTTTTCCATGTGCACGGTAGTGTTCTACAATGCTTGAGCCCAGAGCATCCATCTTTTCTGTTGATCGTGCACACCACACCAGACGGAAGTGTAGTGGGAGATTAGACTCAGGCTTCACACATGCGCTGTACCAACCGCGGTGTTGCCGGGCCAGCTTTGATCTTGCCTGCACCAACCCCTCTGTCGGCTTTTCCTCCGTCTTGTTCCTCCCAAAGGTGAGTTCAGGCTCCGCCCGGATCACCCACGCGGGCTGTCTGTGTAGCCCAGGCTGGCCTTGAACTCCCGACAGCCATCCTAGCGTCTGCAACGCTGGGACACTCGGAACCTGCAATGCTCTCTAGCGTCCCTGGCGGCACGCCGCGGTCATGAGGGCGGGCCCGTCGCCTTGGCAACAGCGTCCGCGGGCAGGAAGGCGGCGCCCCGCCCGCGAAGTGTGCGCGAGGCGATTGTCACGTGCGCGGGGCGGGACTTCCGGCTCGGCGATATTTTCTTTCCGGTGGTTGGCAGCCCGCTCCTGCCCACCCGGGCCCAGCGCCCCCCGCCCCGCGGCCCCCGCCGCCGGGCCGCCGCCGCCGCCATGAAGAAGTTCTTCCAGGAGATCAAGGCTGACATCAAATTCAAGAGCGCGGGGCCCGGCCAGAAGCTCACGGACTCCGCGGCGTGCGTGACACTGGCGGGCGGGCGGGCCCGGGAGGGCGAAGCCGGGAGCGGGGAGGGTGGGCGGCAAGGGCGGGGGACGGAGCCCAGGGGCGCGCAGTGGGCGTGGCCCGCGCAGTGGGCGTGGCCGAATAGCATGGTAGGGTGTGGCAGTGGGCGGGGCGGGGCCAAGGAGCGGGGGTCCGAAGTGGGAGTCTTGGTCCTGGCTGGACAAAAGGGGCGGGGCCTAGTAGAAGAGTGGGCGGGACCAAAGGAGTTGGGGGCCGCAGAGGGGCTGTGAGAGATGAAGACTTCTTTGCGGGTGGTGTGGAGTGTGGGAGGGGTGGGGTGTGCCCTGGGAGGGGGAGCGGCTGCCAGAGACCCCCAGATGCTGTTGAGTGGTTGGGGTACCAGGCACCCAGCGGGCTCTGGGAGGACACGGGGTCTCTGTGGGGGCCCTGGCAGCTGGGCGCTCGCAGGATTGGAGGTCCTGGAGAATGTGCGTGCTGGAGAGGGAGGTGAGGAGTGTGTGGGTGGGTGGAGGTGCGGTGCTGGAGCTGCCCGGCTACCCGAGAGACGTCTGCAGGACCCAGAGAAGGGCCTATGCAGGGGTGTAGGGAAGCTGGCCCCCATGACAACCAGGGGTGAGGCTGAGCAGGAGGAGGAGCCTGTAGGCCGGGGCTGGAAGGGAGGAGGGCAAACCAGGGGTCCAACCACAGATGCACAGCATCTTCCCTGATGAGAGGTACAGAGGTTGATGGGATCCTCACGCCAGGACCAGACAGGGGAGGGGCAGTGTCCAGTGTCTATGCCCGGTGCACCTCTTGGCAAGATAGGAACCCTAGTGGGGGTCTCTACATCTGTCTAGGGAGAAGACCCCCAAAGAAAAGGTCCCACAGCTGGCCCTCCAGCAGCCCCGCCAGGGCCCCACCAACGAGGCACAGATGGCTGCCGCAGCCGCCCTGGCACGGCTGGAGCAGAAGCAGCCCCGGGCCCGGGGCCCCACATCCCAGGACTCCATCCGGAACCAGGGTGAGCTCTGCTCTGGGTGTTACCCGGGGCGGACTGAAATCAGAAAGTGTCCACAGGGAGCAGCAGTAGCTCCATGTGACAGATGACACCAATGGTCCTTGGCTGGGACAAGGGACCAGGGCCCCACCCTCTGGAGCACTGGTTGGGAGGCTGCTGGGGAGAGGGTGATGGGTGTAGCTGAGCCTCTGGCGTCCATCTGGAGTCCTCACCCTGTCCCTGTCACACGCTCCCACCTCAGTGAGAAAGGAACTTCAGGCCGAAGCCACCTCCAGCAGCAGCCCAGGGGCTCCCGGGACCAACTCGGTAAGGCTTGCCGGTGACTGCCATGCCATCGGGTAGTGTGAGGTTGTTTGTGGCCTGTGGAGGGAGAGCCTTGTGCAGAGCCTGCTGTGAGCAACAGGAAAGAGCAGTGACCGTCACGAGCCTCCTCCCGTCTTCAGGTGCCAGAGACCAAAGAGGGGATTTCCCCCCACCTGACAGTCCCTGGAGTGTACTTCGTCTGCCCGCTCACGGGTGTCGCCCTGAGGAGGGACCAGCGGGATGCTCACATCAAGGAGGCCATCCTGTCGGTGAGTGGCCTGAGCCACTGGACTCATGGTACCAACTCTTATGAGAGATTTTGTGCAGAGAGAGAAAGACAGGGCCTGCCACGGACTTTTTAAACCCATAACATCCCCCACCCCGTGACACACTTCCTCCAAGGTCACACCTCCTAATCCTTTTGATCCTTTCCATCCCCAGTGACGAAGTGTTCAGTGTCTGAGCCCACGGGGCCTTTCTTAGACCACACCTGGCATGTGCTCTGGTGGGCAGGGTCTGACACTGTGTCCTGCTCCCCCTAACGCTAGGCATGGGGTACAGACTGAGAAGGTAGGGGAAGGTCAGATATGGTGGTGCACTGAGGCAGGAGGATTGCGTATTTCAGGCCAGCCTATGCTACACAAAAGAAGCCGGGAGAACGTGTGTGCCCTGCACCCACCTTGACGGTGCCTAGTGGCTTCAAGTGTGCATTTCTGTTGAGAGCTCTGGACTCGCCGGGCTAAGTCAGGTTGGGGAGGCCTCACACCCCTTGGCTTGTGGCTTCGTCTATCTGGGGGCTGTCTGGCCTTCCCAAGGGTCAGTCTTCCGACCACAGCCCCAGCACTGCCCTGTCCTGTCCCACAGCCCCACCAGGGTCTCTTCCTGGGTGCCAGCGTCACTCCAGCAAGTTACTGGTGTTGGTAACAGACGTTGTGTCCCTCTTCTACCCCAAACCCACTGTGGCCACCGGGTGTGGTCCCGGCCTCACCCAGCACCTGAGAGGTGCCTGATCGGCAGCCATGGGACCTGAGCCCGGTGCTGTGGGCCTAAAGCAAGCACACATGGCACAGCTACACGGCCACAAGGCTCCAGGAGTCCCACAGGGTGCGCTGAAGAGGTGGGAGTGGCCTCCATCAAATACTTCAGGCTGGCTTTGCCAGAGTTTACACCACACTAGCCTGAGAGCCGATGAATGTGGTTGCTCCCATCTGCCCGTTCCCCAGGGTCTTTGGCGGGGGTGGGGGTGGTGTCCTCAGTGTGCCCTCCTCTCCCCCAGCACTTCTCCACAGACCCCGTGGCTGCCTCCATTATGAAGATACACACGTTCAACAAAGACCGGGACCGAGTGAAGCTGGGTGTGGACACCATCGCCAAGTGAGTGAGCCTCAGTCTGCCACAGGGGTCTGAGTACTGGGGGTGTGGGGGGGGTGTGTGTGTGTCCTCCTGTGCCATGGCGCCATGATCACTCCAGCTGTGAGCTCATGTGGTCACTGGGGTGTGCCTCTGCCCCTCCCACAGGTACCTGGATAACATCCATTTGCACCCAGAGGAGGAAAAGTACCAGAAAATCAAACTGCAGAACAAGGTGTTCCAGGTGGGTTTCGGCCAGGGCTGTCCTCAGGTGCGTTCTTGCTTGGACTGTTCATCTGTGCTTGTTTAATTTTTGTTGTTGAAACCAGGCCTCACAATGTAGTCCAACCTGACCCAGTACTGGGGAGAATGCTCCTGCCTCAGTTTCCAAAGTGCTAGGGTGAAGGCACGCAGCACATCACGCATCTTTCTTCCTGTGCATGTATCATTTGTGTGTGGGAACAGGAGAGCCTGTGGGAGGCGGCTCTCTCCTTCCACCATGTGGGTCCTGGGATGAACTGGGCATCACTTGCTTGCAAGCAGTTACTTATCTAGCCATCTCACCAGCCCTGTTGTTGCAATTTTTTGAGTATAAGATCTTGACCTTTAAGGCCACAGGAATGTTGGGTCTGTTTAAAGTCACTGGGGTTGGGGACGCGGCTCTTTGGAGTGGCCCCTTGCAATCGGAGGCCATGAGGCGTGGATGCTGCCGCCCCAGCCTGTGCCCACCGCTATCCCCAGAGCCGTTCACCACTGTGGGTCTTGGGCCCAGAGAGCTGAGGGTGACAGGGGTGCCGCCTGGCGGCAATTCCGGCGGTGAGGGGGACCAGGCCCTGCGGGCTGGGTGACCCGCATGCCTTGTCCCCAGGAGCGGATCAACTGCCTGGAGGGGACCCACGAGTTCTTCGAGGCTATTGGCTTCAAGAAGGTGACCCTGCCCGTGCCGGACCAGGGTGAGAGTGCGGCCGGGCAGGCGGGAGGGGGCGGGGCGGCGCCGGGCGCGGTGACAGCCGGGACCCCCCTGCAGAGGGCCCCGAGGAGTTCTACGTGCTGGGCGAAGCCGCACGGGCGCAGCCGCAGAGCCTGGAGCGCCACAAGCAGCAGCTGCTGGACGCGGAGCCCGTGCGGGCCACGCTGGACCGGCAGCGCCGCGTCTTCCGGCCCTCGGCCCTGGCCTCGCACTTCGAGCTCCCGGCCGACTTCTTCAGCCTCACGGCCGAGGAGGTGAAGCGCGAGCAGAGGCTCAGGTAGGCCCACGCGAGGCGGGGTGGCCCCGGGCCGCGGCCGTGCGGCTGACCGCCTGTCCCACGCAGGGCGGAGGCGGTGGAGAGGCTGAGCTCGCTGCGGACCAAGGCCATGCGGGAGAAGGAGGAGCAGCGCGAGCTGCGCAAGTACACCTACGCGCTGCTGCGCGTGCGCCTGCCCGATGGCTGCCTGCTGCAGGGTGCGTGGCCGCGGCCGGGTGGCGGGGCCCGGTAGCGGGGCCGCCCCGCCCCGTGCCCGCTCACGCTCTCTGCCCCGCAGGGACCTTCTACGCCCGGGAGCGGCTGCCCGCGCTCTTCCAGTTCGTGCGCGAGGCGCTGCAGAACGACTGGCTGCCCTTCGAGCTGCGAGCCTCGGGCGGGCAGAAGCTGGCAGAGGACGAGGCGCTGGCCTTGAACGAGTGTGGGCTGGTGAGCCGGGCCGGCACCTTGGGTGGCGGGGGGGTGTGTGTTGCACTCGGTGCCTCTGTTTCCCTCCTGTAGGATGGGGAGGGCACCTCTAAAGAGCCGAGTGGAGGTGGCATGGGGCCAGGTCTCCTGGCTGAGGCGAATGTGCTGTATCAGCGGCCGTCAGTGTCACAGCTCAGGTGCCGTTCTGCCCCGCAGGTTCCCTCTGCCCTGCTGACCTTCTCCTGGGATGCCGCGGTATTGGAGGACATGAGGGCCGCGGGAGCTGAGCCAGCTGTGTCTGTTTTGAGGCCTGAGCTGCTTGCAACCATGGAGCAGCTCTCCTGAATAAAAGCAGGCTGGGCCCGGCGTGGCTGCTTCATGCTGTTCCCAAACCCGTTCCTTTCCCTCTGAGCCCCCAGCAATGGGAGGGACACAGTGGAGTCAGGAAGAGAGCCCTATCTTGTGCTGAGCCCTGTGGGCTGCAGGGATAGGCCTGCACCTGCTGAGCGGTGCAGAGCTTCAGTGCTCCGTGGCACCGTCTCAGAGCCCAGCACGGGGACCGGCACAGGACCCACCGGCTGTGGATGGGGGCAGCCTGCCCCAGACCTGGGCTGGTGAGGACATGAGGGGCAGATGCCTAGCAGCATGGAACTGTAATTCCTAAGTTATGAATCCAAATAAACCAGCTATTTAAACCCAGCCTCCAGTGTTTCATCAGAGCCACACAAGGCAGCACAATGCAGCCATGTCAGGGCTAGCAGTGTGGAATCCTGTTCCCACAAGGCCTGTCTTGTCCCACAGCCAACCAGACTTAGCCTCTGGAGGCCGTGGTGGATGGAGCTGGGGCCAGCTGGGCCCGCGGGCTCCTTTTCCCGGGACACTGCTGTCTGGGTAGGGTGTCCACAGCAAGCTTCCGCTGGAAGCTTCCAGGACCTTTGCAGGGGCAGGGCGGGAGAACACGCGAACTAACGTGAAAAGACAGCCAGGGCTCAGGTAGAGGACGTTTATACATGTCCGAGTTTGCTCAGGGCCTGCACAGCAACCATAGCATCCCTGGCATAATTCATTAGCCGGTGTTAAACCACAGTGAGTGCTGTGACTAGGGTCCGAGCAGGCACCTGTCACCAGCTGTTGATAATGCTTTACTAAGGGCAGATCAGCACGCAGCCCTGGGGTCTTTACAGTTTGAACTGCGCAGGCCCTAGACTCCAGACCCTGGGGCATGGAACAAAGTGCTCTTTACGCAGGAGTCTGCTGCTCAGGTGCCGTAGGGGAGTTGGCTATAGTCGGTCCCGCTCCCAATCCACTCAGCAGCTCTGCATGGCTGAGGGGAGCCATGGTGACCACTGCCCGAGCCATGCCTGCTACCACCTTGCACTCAGGTGCCTGCACCCCCTCCCTGCCACCCAGGTAGCTTCGCCCGAGTCCCTGGGCCTTTCAACTTGACACCTGTCATTTGCAAAGTGTGGGCGCAGGCACAGGGGCTTCTGATACAGGGGCTTCTGACATGCCACCCCCAACATCTGGCACATCCACGATCATACAGTCTGTGTCGTCCTCCTCGTCCTCTTCTGTGTCCGCCTGGAAGCCATCCATGTCCCCAGAGCCGACCTGCACAGAACAGTCTGTGAGCACCTTGGCCCACACCCCCCAACACGTGGATGATTCCCCGTGACTGTGTCCACACTGGGCCTGTGGCTGCAAACCCTGGGTTCAGATGAGCTATGTGCTCATTTCCAGACTTCCAACAGCAGCCCTCGGCACCCAAGCTGCTTCTCAACACCCACTTGGTCAGCATGGGACCAAGCAGCTCCTGCAGCTGGGACTGCTGCGAGGACCCCTGGCCAGCTCATGTGCTCTGGAGAGAGACAGACACAGCAGGGTAACCCCACATGGCAGAGCCCACCAGCCTTTGACAGGGGAAGGTGGCTGTTACTTCAAAAGTTTCGAATTCCTCCTGAACAGATGTTTGCATGGTGCACAGCATGGAGGCTGAGGCAAGAGGATCAAAAGTTAAAACCAGCCTGGGCTGCTCAGTGGGTGACAAGCCCTGGCTGCTCGAGCAGAGGACCTGAGTTGATTCCTGGCACCCACGTGTGGCTCACAACTGCTTTTAACTCCAGATGCAGTGGGTCTAATGCCCTTTCAAACTGCATGGACACAGCGCTCACATGCACACCCACCCGTGAAAACAGGGTAAACCATTAAAGTAGGGAAAAACAATACTCAGACTGAGGCCTCTTGTAGTCTGGTGTGGTCACAACTCCCAACTACTGAACTACTCTGCACTGCAAATGGAACCAGAGTGCTCGAGAGCACAGCTGGGCCTGCCCAGGAGGCCGAGCAGCAGCTCCTCACAGCCGGGCTGCAGGGCTGCCGAGGACCACGCCCAAGCAGTTCCAGGCGCTGTGAGCACCACGCCGGGCCTGTGCCTTCCGGAAGCAGCACCTTTGCCTGCAGAATGCAAAAGCCCAGTTGTGCTCTGTGGGGTGCATAGGGTTCCCAGGGCTAAGGCTGACAGCCAAGTGTGCCTTTGAGATAAGTACAGCAAGGATCATTAGGAGGACAGGAAGGGCAGGGACCAGCTGTGACGCCAGGCCACATCCCAGGCTGAGGGAGCTGTGCCATTAATGACAGTCCCAGCAACAACTCCAGGTTCTGGTGTGGTCAGTGCCCTCGCTGTGGTCTCGGACAGAGTTACTGATACCAAGTCCTATGTCCATCACCGTGGAACCAGTGTTCTAACCCAGGCTCCTAACATCGCAAGGACCTGAGATGCCAGCCACATGCTGAGCGAGCTGGGCTCCCAGCAACAGAAAGGACATCTCAATGGGAAAAACGTCCAGACCACCCGGTGGACAGGGCGGCACAGCTCCTCACGCCGGCACATATGCCCATGCCCGTGCAGCCCAGTGGACGGCGCTTTGGCTAGTCCTGTGGGCTGGCACAGTGCGACTGAGCGAAGAGAAGCCACTGTACAGCGTGCCACTTGGAGTCAGGGAAGAGCTGTCAGGCAGGGACGAGCTGAGCAGCAGCAGAGGGGTCACTGCTGTGTGAGGACAGGTGGGCACAGGCTCTTGGGGAGGGAAGCAACTCCAGGTGACCATGATGGAAGACACGACAGCTGGGTCACTAAGAACCAGCTCCTCAGCCAACTGGGGCTTCTGGGAGACACTGCTGCGAGATGGCCCAAGCTCGGCACCCGCAGTCCTACCCAGAAACCTATGTGCAGGTGAGAGGCAGCCAGCGCACAGAGCTGCCCACTGGCATGGGTGAGCAAGGCCCCTGCCCGCAGCTCACCTGTCCATCATAGCGCCGCTTCTTCATGAACTGTGTGATGCACATGGTGGCTGCTGGCTTGCGTTTGAGTGGCATGGGCGTGCCCTGGCCAGGCCCCTCAGTGGAGACACTGCCACCATCTTCCCTGGGTGTTGAGGGCATGGCGGTGACGTAGGTCCACTGGCAGGGCACGGGAAGACACTCCTGCCCGAAGCTCCTGAGCACCTGTGGGTGCACGTACCAGCACATGCGAAAGTCGGGCCGCTTCTCGTAGGCCGAGTTCTCAGAGATGAGACGCTTCAGCCTGGCCTTGGACGGCACGGCCACAGCATCCTCCGCACTGGGTGTCTGCAGGTGTGGGGTGGGGCCCGAAAAGTTCAGCAGGCCGCGGCGGCATCGCTCCTGGAACTCGCGGATGATCACTTTGCTGCCGTTCACATTGCCGTGCAGCAGTGGGAGCAGCTGGGCCAGAACTGTGGAGGAAGACAGGGCTGGAGGCGAAGTTTTGAGGGCCACCCACCCTCACCATTGCCAAGGACGGCAGGTGGCCTAAGACTGGCCAGGCCACACACCAGCTCCCTGGTGGCACCGAGCAATGCCATGTGGTCAGTTGCATGTGCCCTCATATTCCTCCTGAGTAGCCACCGCTCACTCTGAGCTGCCAGGGTCCCTGGGTTTGCACTCTGACCAGACACTGTTGTGGGTCCTACTGAAATCACCAAGGAGCCAGGCCCAGGAGCTCACACCTGCAACCCAAGCACTCAGGAGGCTAAGGCAAGAGGACTGCCATGAGTTCAAGAACACTTGGCAGCTTGAAGGCCTGTCGGGGTCACAATGCAAGGCGCTAAATCAAAAATAAAAACGTGCCACATGGTGGCGGTGGACGCCTTTAATCCCAGCACTCAGGCGGCAGAGGCGGGCCTCCGTGAGTTCAAGGCCAGGCTGGTCTACAGAGTGAGTTCCAGGACAGACAGAGTTATAACAGAGAAACCCTGTCTCGAAAAACCAAAGAATCAAGTAAGGAAGTAGATAAAACACAAGGTCACAGATATGAGATTAGGGCACTGCCCAGTGGTGAGCACTAAGCAGACGTGCACATCCTGGGCACCCCCAGCACCAAAACTGAAAAGGGCAAGCCGCTACATGGACCAGCTAGCCCTGCTAGCGGTGCAGGTAGAGCTATTTCTGTGGACACCCTGACGAATGCGATGCCCTGATGCACCCGCTCCCCTACTCACTATGCTGGTCCCTCTTCTCCCGCCTGGAGGCCCTGGGCTCTGGCTCGTCGGGGAGTGCAGCATCCAGTAGGCATGCGGTGAACTGCTGCAACAGCTTCAAGTCGGGACCCGCGCAGCTGGCTGCCTCAGCTGCCCACACGCATCCCACCTGCACGGGCTGCAGCACGCGGAAGCGCTTGCCCTTGGCGAGGAGCTCATCCCACTCCTTGGCCTTCAGCTTCTGGCGCACTTTGTGGTTCTCGGGGTCTGCACACTCCTGGCAGGGCAGGAGCAGATCCTAGGTCAACGCCCATGCTCCCTGGTGCCCAGCACTAGCACGCAGTACTAAGAGCCGGCAGCAGTGAAGGGCAGCTCTAGACGCCGGTTCACACCGAGTTGTGTGTGTCAGGGTGTTCTGGTGGCTTTGCCGGCCCAGCCTCATGGCTTCTATGACCCAGGTAACAGGGGACAAGCCGACAACTGGGTCACACACACTGCTCATGTGCTCTGTTGCAGGGCCCGGCCACCAATGACATGACCAGAGATGAGAAGGCCAGCCTCCCGGGACTGCAGCCATCCTGTCAGGCTCCCTCAGGCGCACCAGGAGCTCAGGGTCTCCCATGGGGAGCTATCAGGGGCACGGGACCTCCTGGAGCTGTAGGGTGCCCTGAGATCTTTGGGGGTTTGTTAGAACTCTAGGTGAAGAGCTATGTCAGCAGAGAAAATTGCATGCCTGTTCACCCCAGACACGCCACAGGAGCCCTCACCTCAGTCACACCTTCATCCTCAGACAGGTACCCATGGGGCACAAAAAAGCCGTCATCCTCATCTTCATCCTCCCCCACGTCGTCATCCTCATCCTCAAAGAGAAAGGACAGGCTCACACCATCAGAACAGCCCGCCTCAGGGCCGGCCCTGCCTCACACATGCTCACATATCTATCTTCCTGCCGCAGTGCACGCGTGCACACCTGTGTCACAGCAGGCTGGGAGCCAGGCAGATGAAGAAGAGATGACAGGGCCCAGTGCTGCGAGCACTCACTCACCAGTCCCAGAGGGACCCGAACTCCAGCTCCCCGCCCTGCCCACACAAGCACACCCAGGGTGGCTCCCACAGCTGACACAGCTGTCAGCCATCCCACTGGGGTCACTCACCCCCTCGCTGTGGGACAAGGACTCCCCAGGCTCCTCCTCCTCCCACTCGTCATCACTGTCCACCTCATAGTCAAGAAGGCTCTGGAGGGAGAACAGGGCACAGACATCATGGTGGAAAGTAGCACAGAGCGGCAGCTACCTGGGAGGCACTCCAACCCCAGGGCTCACCTTGTCCTGGGCCCAGGGGTCGCGGGGACGGATGACTGCCGTCTTCTTGTTCCACGTCCCCCAGTATGCTGGCCGGTGGTTCTCGGAGAACTGCAGGAGCTTCATGCGGCCGAATCTCCTCCTCTCGGGCACACCGTCCACCTTGCTGCTCTTCACGATGATCACCTCCCTGGGCGGACACCCCACACTCAGCGCTGTGCTCATGGCTAGCCTCCACTGCTCAGGGCAGCCCTTCCCATTTCACCCAGGGGGCAGGAACACTGCAACACACTCCAGCAACCAGGAAAGACCACCAGGACAGATTTCAGGGCTCAGCAGCATGGAGCCCCTGCTAGGTGCTCCGATGACCTTGTGAGTTGGCTCTCACCTGTCCGTATCATGGCTGCAGACCTGGGTGGGTCCTGACCTCAGGGGCAGCCGGCCCTTCAGGTCGCTGAGGAAGGAGCTGGTCCCATTCTGCTGCTGCAGGAGCTGGTCCAGCCGATCGCACAGGTCCTGGCCCAAGGCGGCCCGGCACCGTGGAGCCAGCACCATGTGTTCTTTGATTTCAAAGGGGGCAAACTTACCACAGGAGCCGGCCAGGGTCTGCAACAGGAACAACCCAATGCAATGCTGGCAGGCGAGTGCACTGTGGCGAGCCCAGGGCGCAGGCCAGAGGCTGTGCTAGCCCCAGTGTACTGCTGCCACAAGCCAGGAGTGGCCAGAGAGAGCTGCTTGGGCGCTGGAAGACACCCAGGTCTTCATTCTTTGCAGTGAGGAGGATGGATCTCAGACAAGGCCACTTTAGAGCTATCCCTACTCTGGTGACCTTTTAACCCCACCTTGTGGAGACACTGCATTGCTGTGTAGCCCCAGTTGACCTCAAATTCAATCCCCTCACCTCAGGAGGCCAAGATCACAGGCATGGGCCAGCATACTTGGCCTCCAGATTATGGGGTTTTTTGTTTATTTTTATCTGTTTGTTTTTGGTGTTTCAAGACAGGGCTTCTCTGCTATAACTCTGGCTGTCCTAGAACTCACCCTGTAGACCAGGCTGGCCTTGAACTCACAGAGATCTGTCTGCCTCTGCCTCCTGAGTGCTGGGATTAAAGGTGTACGCCGCCACCACCTAGCTTTTTGCTTGTTTAAGGTTGCTCTGTTTAGGGGCTGGGAAGAGGGCTCAGTTAAGAGCACACTGGCTGCTCTTCCAGAGGACCCAGGTTCAAATTCCATCACCAACAGAGCAGCTCACAACCACCTATAACTAGTTCCAGAGGATATGATGCCTTTTTGTGTTCTCTGTGGACACTGTATGCACGTGGCACAGACATACACGTAGGCAAAACATCCACACACATAGAGCAAAAGTCTACAAGGAACTGCCGTTCATTTTGTCATATGAACACTTGTGCACTGCAGGGTTTACATGCACTACGTGCACCATCTCTCAGACCCTGGCTTCCAGACCGAATTACGGCGAGGGCCTCTTGGCCCCCAACATCTGCCACACTCACTGAGTTCTGGAAAGCCCTCAGTTCTGATGTGCAAACCCGGACAACTAGACAACCAGGATGAACGGTAAGACCAGACACAATCTTCTGTGTGGGCCTCAGGGAGGGCACGAGGCAGAATCAGAGTCAGCTGTTGTTCTGACAATGACTGGGTGGGGGCTGAGAGCCAGCACCAGCCAGATTCAGTCTCACAGTAAAAACACAAGAGTCCCCAGGACCAGAGTCCAGCCAAGTGGCCAGACAATTGGAACAGTCACCCCATTGTGGGCTGTGAATTCTGCTGTGAATTTGAGTTCTGCTCTGCCTGCCATTCAGCCCACACCAGGGCCACACAGGTGGCTGCACTGAAGGCCAGTGCGGGGTCCAGAAGGGAGGCCGCACTGCAGTAGGTGCACAGCTCGGCTACAGCACTGGCAGCCTCCCTCCAAGGCACACCAGAGCCTGAGAACCCTTGAAAACCAGGCCTGGCCTCAGGGCATCTTGGAGGGCAACCAGGCCCTAGCCTGTCACAAAGCTCCCTGGAGACGTCTCAAAGCCTTAAGATAGAGAACCAGCAGCTGCTTTCCCTAGACCTTGAGATGTGGCAGTGACTGTTCAGCTGAGTGCCAGGATCCCAGCATTCCAAGTGAACTGAGGGCCAAGCTACAGGGCAGAAATGCAGACCAGGTATGCTCAGAGCCAGCAGGTTGGCTCAGCGGGAGCTTGTCACCCATGCCTGGTGAGAACCTGCCCATGGTGGGAGGAGAAAAATGATCCCTGCCCATGCAAGCATACATACAATAAATAATAGTAAAGAAAAAGAAAAAGAAGATTCAGGGGCCTACAAAAAGGCTCAGAGAATAAAGGTGCTTGCCGTCAAACCTGACCACCTGAGTTCAACCCCTAGGACCCACCCCACACAACAGAAGGAGGAACTGATTCCTTTAAGTTGCATTCTCAGCTTCACATGTGGATGGTGGTGCATGCACCCAGACTTTTGCCCAATAATCCTAGGACGGAGTCAGGAGACAGCTCATTACGAGTATGTTGCTCTTGCACAGAACCTGTGTTTAGATGCTGTATCCTACAGCAAAACCCAGCCTCACCTAGTCAGAGCAGAGCCAGAGCCAGAGAACACAGGACTTAAGCAAAACCCAAACTACAGCAGCACAACAGGGAGGGCCAGCCCAGGGGAAGACATGGCATGCTCTGGCGACACAGTGCAGGCCTGAGCTCTTACCCAGTCGTGCTCTCCAGCACAAGGTTAGCTGGTTTTGTCACTGGCTCTGGCCATGGGTCAGGCAGCTAGGGCAGCCAAGCCTCTAGCTTCAGGGGTTAATGGGCTGGGCTTGATGGAGACAGCCCCAACTCACGGGACACAGGACACTCCACTGAGCTGACAAGGCAGTGCCTCTTCACTCGCCCAGGCCAAGACAACAGCAGCTGCCACACATCGCTGGGTGAGGGATCACCTTCAGCAAGGTTCCCACATGGTCACAGCGTTCCCCATGAGCAAGGCCACTTCCAGTTGGTCTCAGGGAATTGCCATCGGAACCCATAGTACTGCTCTGGGTCTCACACTGGCCAAGTGACCAAGATGACATATTACGTGCACACGTAAGACCTTGATCCACCCCTGGCATGTGCTAGGTCTGCAGCATGTTAACCACCTCAGCCTGCATAGACAACAGCCTGGGATACGACACTAAGGCTGACCCTCGCATGCCAGGGCCGATGTGGGACACCCCAAGCCACCACAGCCACTGTGGCACCAGCACCTGAGCAGCACATGTCACACAGTGTATCAGGGGAGGGGACCTGAGAGTGGGCAGGGAGGGGATCTGGCTGGGGACAAGGTCAGCATGAGGCCACCAGCAGCAACTCCTCTCCTGCACCCCAGCCTCTCTGTGCCTAGGGTAGAGATGCCAGGCATGGGTTTGCTCTCAGAGTGGCATTACTGGGCTCCACAGCCTTTAGGAGGCAAAGCGAGAGCTTAGACTTGTACCCAGATAGGAATGCACTCGGGCCTGGGAGCCCAGCTTATGACAGGCCCAGAGCAGGGCTGGAGGATGGGTGCTCAGTACAGTGCTATCCCACAAGGCAGCCCCCATGTAAAGCCCGAGCCTAAATGGCACAGTGGGTAACCCTAGCACTGGAGTGGGAGCAGATCCCCTCCCCCTCACCAGCCAACCAATCCAGACAATTAATAGGAGCAGGCTCCAAGAGATGGTCTCAAAAACAGGGTGAATGGGGGCAGACCCACAATTAAAAATGAATCTTTGAAGTAAGGTGAACAAGAGGACAGTCAGCACCTGGCTTACACACACACACACACACACCCCAAACCCAGAAAGAGTCGGCTGTGCCCAGAGCAGAGTTAAGGCAGCGCTCACCTTGGGAGCCTGTGGCATCTTTGGCTTCTGGAAGAACCTGGTGATCTCAGCCTTCTCTGCCTTAATGCGCTGTGGTAGGGAGAGGACAGAGAGCAGTTACCCCAGAGCACTCTGGGAAGGTAGTATTGTGCTTCTAGGTTCTCTGAACCCCAACCCGGGAGGGGTCCGCACAGTGAGGAGCTGCTGCTGAGGGCAGCTGAGGGGGGAAGGAAGGATCCGAGTGGGCACAGACATAGAAGGCGCCCTGCGGCTAGTGTGTCCACAGCTGGCCCAGCTACCTTTTCTTCTTCCCGTAACCGCTTCTCCTCCTCTCTCTTCCTCTTCTCTTCCAGTTTGGCCCTGGGAGACAGGAGACAGGAGCCATGAGCCATGAGCCAGCCCGCGCTATGACAAGGCTGTGGCCCTGGGACTAACAAAGCAAAGTGCACTACATCACAGAATTCTTCCCCTCGCTTCTGAGACGGTCTTGCCAGGCAACTCCAGTCTGCCTGGCAGTGGCAATCCTCCTCTCTAATCTCCATATAAAATTATTATTTTGAAATAGGGTCTCGACAAGTAGAACAAACTGATCTGCAACAAAGAGAATCCACCAGACGGAGTACGGATGACAGGCAAGCACCACACCTGCCCGGCAGTGTAAAATCCCTGACGGGACGAGGTGGGTAGAGTGCTGGCCTATCATGCAGAGAGTTCAGGTTCTATCAACACACAGCAGAAGCCAGGTGTGGTGACACACTTGCTCAAAATCATTTGCCATTTATTAATCTCAACCACTGACTCGCAGGCACAAAGAATGCTCTTTGTGGCCAGGTGTGGTGGCGCTCGCCTTGAGTCCAGCACTCGGGAGGCAGAGGCAGGAAGATCTCTGAGTTCAAGGTCAGCTTGGTCTATAGAGTGAGTTCCAGGACAGCCAGAGTTACACAGAAACCCTGTCTTGAAAAAAACAAAAACAAGAATGCTATGGGATAGAAATGAAAATGTCTCTCAACACGGCAAAACTCCCAGCAGCCTGGGAGCCATTGGCCGAACAAGCCCACGGCCCCGCAGCAAGCACACAGGGCCAGGAGCGGCTGTCCCTCCCTGCAGAGAGGATTCATGGAGCTCGACTGGGGAGCATGGCTAGGGGAGGGCCACTCACTCCAGAGCCTCCTGCCGCTCCTTGCGTCTTTCCTCCTTGAGCCGCTGCTTCTCGGCTTTCTCCTTCTCATCCTTTTCCCGCTTCTCCCTCCGCTCCTTCTCCTTCAGCTCCTTCTCCTCCTCCTTCCTCCTCCTCGCCTCTTCCTTTGCCCGCCGTGCCTCCTCTCTCAGCTTCTCCTTCTCTTCCCTTTGCTGCTCTCTGTCCTATAAAGAGAGCGGTGAAGGCAGGTGACCCAGGCGACCCGTGGCAAGAACTGCCAAGCACACAGAACCCTGGCTTCAGCCCAGTACCAAGGACACAAACACCAGGACATAGGTGGCTGCCAGGCAACAGGCTCCATGTAGCCCAGGCTGACTCAGAGTCCCTGCACACGTTCGAAGGTGATCTGTTTCTTTTGAAACAGGAGACTGGACTGAGGAGAGGCCAGGAACCTTTCCAGGTAAATGTTAAACGGAGTCCTGGTTACAAATCCTATCTGCCCACCAGAGATCCCTCTGGAACTGAGCTAGCCCAGCAATCTCTCCACACCTGGAGCCTGAGGCCACAGTGTCCTGCTTGGAATTTCAGGCCATCGTGTACTGAAGTCTGGGGGTATGGGACAGCTGCTGCAACAGGCCTGTGTTGGTTGGGTGGTCTGTCAGTGCTCCGGGACTCAAGCGTGATTTACAATCCTGGCTAAGCCACAGCCCTCAGGTATTGCTTTCTGACCAAGAGAGACAGCACATTTGAAATGAGCAGGAGGCACAGGGCCTGACTGCACTGTAGGGACCTGGAAACGAACTCCGGCAGCTGCTCTTGCATGTGGCTGCTCACACAAACTGAGTTGTCACAGAGAGACCTGGCTGGCCTGGTCTACACAGTGAGGCTGTCTAAACAGACAGGCACGACAAGATAGGACTGGGGTACACCTCAGAGGACCAGCACCTTCAGCATGCAAACAGCCTGGCTTTCCCATACCAACCGCCAATACTGACCACCTAGGGAGAGCCAACTGGCATGGCACCCCTTCCTAAGTGCAAAAGGGCCAGGTAGGCACAGCAGGGCCTAGACTCTTCGACATTAAGAAATGGTGACCCCATAAGGAGACTGAGAGGCCACAAGCAGCTCTCATCTCTGCACTGTCTGGGGCCGCTCCTGTGTGAGCCTCCCTCACATCCTTACAAGTAGTGAGACTATATGTTTGATGACAAAGCTGTTTGATTTGGTTTTATGTTTTGATTTTTTGAGACAGGGGTCTCACTATATAGCCCTGGCTAATCCTTTTGAAGGAGGCTTTCCCGCTACCTCCCACTGTGTTGGGAGGGACCCGGGCAGGGGCTTACTCTGTGCAGTCTGCTCTTGCCCTTCTCTGTGGAGCCTTTGACAAGCTTCTTGGAAACCTGAAAGGAAAGACGGAAGTAATTATGTCATATTCCCAGAGGGACTCCATTCCACCCTGTGCAAAGGGTGGCAGGGCCCAGAGCCCGCAGGAGACACCATGTGTGTGTCTGTGTGTAAGCTCTGTGAGAGCCGGGCGATTTAGCAGTTGACCATTTATCTCGAAGCACAAAGACCCAATTAAGCCTGAACACAGAAATAGTCAAGTGTAGTGACAGACATTTTTAATCCCAGAACTTGGGACCAGGAGATAGGAGGAGCCCTGGTCCACCCTGGCTGGCAGTACACCTCAGTTAGCTGGCCCAGACCCAAGTGGTGGCTACAGTCACAATACAAAAGGGAACAAGCAGCCCAATGTGGTGGCCCCACCCTTAGTTCCAGCACAGGGGAGGGGGAGGCCGAGGCAGGCAGCCAGCACAATCTATCTAGCAAGGTCCAGGCCAGACAAGGAGGCACAGTGAGACCCTGTGTTTCACCCACTAAAAAGGGTGGATAATGCCTGAAAACCAATAATCAAGGTTGTCTTCTGGACAACCTCTGCATGCTCATAGAAACCAAACCCCAAAGGTTGTTCGTCAAGGATGATCTAGTTCAGAGGTAGAGCCCCTGCCTGGAATCCCCCAGGGAGGGGCTGGGGGAGTGATCATGTATAGAGCCCCTGTAGGCATATGTTGCTATGGCTGCTCAGCAAAGCCAAAGGGAGGCATATTTCATACATGCAAACCCTGCCAGAACTCAACAGAGGGAAACACTATCATGGCAAGCACCATACTGGACAGTGGAACCCTGAGCGTCAGAGCTCAGGTGTTTTTATTGACACAGAACTCAGGTAGCACATGCAGATCATTAGCAAACATCCCCCAACACACACTCACAAATCCAATACCCACAGACAATAAAAATACCAAGGTTTAGGTAGTCCTTTTCCCAACAGAACACAAAACAATTATTTTAAACATAACTAAAAATAAACTTCTATAACAGACCCCACCTAGAATCCCCCTGTAAAGGTTTGGGGATGTGGACAGAGATAGAGGGCCTTCCCCACATCCCCTCTTCTGTGTACAGACAAAGCGCAGAACACAACAGAAACATTGTTGCAGAACAAGTAACTGCGGTGTTTCTCCTCACTTATGTTCCCACCAACAGCACCAAAGGTTACAAGAGGGTCAGGGTACAAAGGCCTTCCTCAGATAAATTGGGTGTAGTTAAGAATGCTGAGAGCCAGGTGGTGGTAACACAAGCCTTTAATCCAAGAGCTCTGGGAGGCAGAGGCAGGTGGATCTCTGAGTTCGAGGCCAGCCTGGTCTACAGAGTGAGTTCCAGGACAGACAGTTACACAAAGAAATCCTGTCTCCAAAAACCAAACAAACAAAAATACTGTGAGCAGAGAGAAGAAAGCAGGCTGGTAAGTGTTGGGCCTGCGGGTGATGAGAGGCATGGACAGCTGAGCTGAGAGGCAGCTCCTCCCAGTCCCACTCCACCCTGTCCACAGAGGCTGGGCCTTGACCCAGCCTCTTATGTAAAGTCCAAATGAAGCCCTGCCTGTAAAAGTGAGCCTGGGTTCTCTGTGGTGCTGCCAGGACTCACCACTGAGCCTCATCCCATGTCTGCTGTCTGCTTTTTAGATAGTGGAAGGGAACAGGCATATGACACAGGCCTGTAATTCCTGCGGGTCTGCAAACTCCAGGCCAGCAGGAACAACTTAGTGAGAGACTCCCTCAAAAGTACACACTTGAAGGCTGGGTGCTGGCTCAGGGGTACAGTGCTAGTCTTGCATGTGCAAGACTCTGGGTGCTACACACAAAACGCAGGGTAGAAATAACTACAGCTTCCTCTTGGACTTGAAGAAAACAATTTAAGAGAGGCTAAAATCAAAATGAATGCCAAATGCCACATCCCGAGAGGCTCAGCGGTGGACAGGACTCAGTGTCAGCTGAGGCTGAGCTGAAACCACCAAGGCAGAGGCAGAGGGACAGTAAAAGGCCAGGTCCGCTCCTGATAGTTGGACAGATGGCCACAGCACGTTCTCAGTCTCCACTGAGCACATGGTGACCACATCACCATGATGCCAATGTAGTCTCAACAAGGTCTTTGCAGATCTCCCAGAGTCTGAGGCCAGCCAGGGCTACAGCAAGATCCTGTACCTGCTCCACCCAGAGCAGCCACCCAGAGCGATGGGACAGGCTCTCTGAGGTTGGGCACCCCCTTCCTAAGCCAGGTATGACTGCTCCAAGGGCCCAGCTGCAGGGAAATATTACCAGCAGGTTGTGGGACAAAGATAAGATTGGAGTTGGTTCTCTTCAGGGGACTCACTACAGATGCAAGCTCTCTAATGGCTTGCAGACACCCCAGCAAGTGTAGGGCCTGGGAGAGGCAGGGGACACCAGAGACACTGGACCTTGAGAAGGTGAGGTACAGAACATGCAGGAGCTATAGCTGCAAAAGAGGCCTCTCCAGCGGAGCCTAGGACACCATGTGACCAAGGCATATTCAAAGTTCTTCTGTGAGAAGTGTGGGACCTCTCACATGCAGAAACAGATGGATGGAGGGAGGGAGGGAAACATACAGACAGGCACGCACACACCCACACACACAGAGAGACTTTCCAGATGCTGAGGGAACACTGGGACTACCGAGTGTCACTGTGGATGATTGTTTGAGCTCTCTGTGCTCCTGCTGGCAGGTAAGCACTGGCAGCCTTTTGTGCTGGGGACAAAAATAGGGCTTCCTGCACTATAAGAGCCCAGTCCTGAAGCGTGTGATCCTGTGAGGCAGGATCACCTGTGCTTCCCATGCTGGGAGTGAGTCCTGGATGCAAAAGATTCTCCAGCCCATCTCGTTGCAGACCCGGCTGCTCATGTGGGGGGACCAGAGCCATCCACCTGTACAGTTCAGCAGCACTCACGCCATACCTGGCGTGCCCTCTGGGGACTCTGCCATGTGCACTGCTGTCTGATGTTCATGACAGATGTTAAGTTTTCTTCTGGAATTTTCCCTGCCCTCGGTGTTTTGAGTGGAGAGGTCTCCCTCTGATGGCCAAGCCTGGCTGGGATTTTAATCCTTAGGCCTCAGCCTCCCGAGGGCTGAGAGGTGCATGTGTGGCTTCCGGGCTCTTCTGCAGGAGTGCAGGACTGCAGACGTCTCGGCAGGCAGTGCTCATGTGGCAGAGGCACAGACGTAGTAACATAGATGCTGGCACCACCCTGAGTGCTGCCAGGCACTAGGCTGAGCGACAGGTCTCACAGCAGACAAGGCTGGTCTCTGGTGGGGAGACAACTAGGAAACCCCTTCCTGATCCAGAAGACATTAGATGAGCTAATCGTGCCCTGTCAGGCTGAGCAGGAATTCCAGCACCTGGGCCGCAGAGGCAAGTGGATCTCTTCGAGTTCGAGGAAGGCTAGGGTTACATAATGGAGCAGCCCTAATTGGCCGTAGTAATAAATTCCCTCAGGCCCCTCTTTTAAAGACATGTTTGCATGTTTGCATGCATGTGCGTCTGTGTGTGCTTGGTACTGGGTACTGTACCCGGGTCACTGAAAGAGCAAGCAAGTCCTTGGCAGGCCTGAGCCACCCCCAGCACCCTTCGTTCTTATCTCCACAGCCACAGACATGGCTCTCCACCCTCAGAGAGGCTTCTTTCTTGATACTGGCAGCTCGAGGCCTGTATGGACAGCTATGTCACCTCCTCTCACCAGGAAGAGGGGTCAGAAAAGCAGAGCCACAGCTGCAAACCTGATGTGACACCATGTCGCAATGTTCTCACAGGAGCTATGGCTGCCTGCACAAGACCTGTACAGATCAAGACAAGACACAGAACACTACAGCACAGATGGGGAGCAGTCATGATCTCCACCTGTGGCTGAGGCACTGAGGAAGTGAGGCTGTGGGGAGAGGGCTGCCTACTGCAGACCGTGGTCCCAGAGGCCGCTCATGACCAGTGCATGGTTCCCGTTGTGCATGTATAGGAGCACTAACCGAACTCAGAAGATTCCAGATCAAGAGCAAGCAACCCTTCACCACCTAGACACCCAAGAGCCTAGTCCCAGACCCCCAGACATGAAGCCTCTCTGTGTCTTTTCTGGGTGAGCGTGGCCATGTCCCCTCAAAGAAGCCTATCTATACAGCAAACACACTGGACACAACACAAACATCCTCAGACTCTGAGAAGCCCGGCCCCATGGATAGCCTACAGCACAACTCCTGTCCTGGGAACATGGAGGAAGAGAGGGTGGAGAGACTGTGAAGGCCAGATCAGGACGTCTGCCATGAGAATGCCTCTTAGAAGCAGCTGCACAAATAAGACGAACAATGGTCATACTAATGTGGCAGGGGGAGTTTTGACAGGGTCCTACCCCAACCAGCTGGATGACTGCTAGTAGAACTAGCCCTCCCAGGGGTGAGCCCTTTATTGTCCAACACAGAGTGGTCAGCCCTGACACCACACACACAAACAACAAAAACAGTCTCAGCAGGATGTATTTATACATATTTGTCTCTCATACATACATACACACACACACATGTAACTATAAAGAGGCTATCAACCTGAGCGTGTAGGACATGAGAGAGGCTAGAGGGAGAAGTGATGTAATTCTATTTCAGTTATAAGCATGTTTTTAAAAACAAGAGCTCGTGAAGTTGAGGGGATAGGTGTTGTGGAACTTTGTTTTTAGTTGTTTAAAATAATTGACTTTATGCATTGTTGGAAAAAGGGATGCATAGGCCATGGCACTTTGTATTGTCTGCAGGTGTTGGATTTCTGTGGGGGATGCTTAATTGCTAGCGATCTGCATGTGCTATCAGTAGAACAAGTAAGGAGTTCTGAATCAATGAAACACCTGAGCTCAGACACTCGGGATTCCACTGTGACTCTGGCACTGGCCAAGATGGTGGTTCCCTCTGCAGGGTTTCCACTAAGAAAATGCCTCCGTGTAGTAGGAGTACAACAACAGATAGGTGGGGGTAGGGAACTGGGAGGGATGGATTTGGTCCAAATACATCATAAGCATGTATGGAACTCTCAAAAACAAAGCAGACAGGTCCCAGCACTGGGGAGGCAGACACAGGCGATCCCTTTGAGTCTGAGACCAGCCAGTTCTACATAGCTACACAGAGACTTTCCTCAGAAAACAAAATGAAAAAGACAAGAATTGTCCTGCGCCTCATCTGGAGAGAGGGGAAACTGGCTGGGACAGCAATGGGTTCCCAACAGTGACCCCTGAAGCCCTTAGACTCCAAGTGTGGCTACAAGAGATTCGGGGCAGGAGCCAGGCCTGCTGTGCTCAACTGTACCGGCACTCAGCCTGTGTCAAGAACAGAGGACACAGATCCCGATCCAAGAGGTTAGCGAGGCCGTGAGCGCTAGACTCACTGGGGTCAGGAATCAAGTCAAAGTTCACAGGCGAATCAAAGACTCAGCTAGGGACAGAGAAAACAAGATTAATAGGCACAGCCAACTCCCCAGTGCACCACGGAATAAAGGGGTCCTGCAAAGGGAGCAGCGAGGCTGGAAGGGAGCTGGTGGCTCCTTGTTCAGTGTGTCAAGTCAGCAGGTCACCACACCCCCTCAGGATGTCTGTGCTCTCAGCAAAGTGATCCCATATCAAGTCACAACACTACCAAGGCTAGTGATATGGCCAGACATCGAAAGATCAGCTGAACAAACCACCCGTGCAAGGGTCCACACTAAATAAAGATCTACTGTGAACAAATCAAAGTGCCACACAACTAGGATCTTTTGGGATTGCGAACAACTTTGTTTTTAAGGCTTCTTGTCCAGCTACATATTGCAGGCTGACCTTACTCAGGACGATCCTCCAGACTCATCCCAAACGCTGATTATAGGCACGCACCATCATGTCTGACTTGGACAAATTTTTGTAAAGTTTTACCTATGAGAGAGACCCTAAGGACAGCTGAGAATTGACACACCCCTGCCATTGTGCAGATTTGCAGGACACCCATCACAGACATTTGAAATCTCAAGTCCTTCCCAAACGAGGCTCCCTGAGCAGCAACGCATGACCACCACTGCAAAAGCCCACACCTGACCTCACTCACCTGACAGGCTGCCACCAATACCCCAAGAAAGGGTTGAAATGAACTTCAGACTGTCTGGGGGTACACCAGTGGCTGCATGTAGGAGGCACATAAAGGGGTCCACAGAATGGAAACCAAGTATCTGGATTCGGGGACCCTCCTCCAGAGACAAACATTCCAAAATTCACAATAAATGCTCCCGAGTGTTTGGGACAACGGACGCTGAGGCATGACAGGGCCCCGGCTCCCCAGGTCTCCTTATGGGCCTTCATTTTTGCCCATCTTCAAAGCTTGGGCTTTCCAGGCAGATGAGGTGCTCCCCACTTGGGTGCACCCCAAACCTCAGCATGGAATTTAAAGATGAGTGCCCTGCTACCACTTGCCAGCTGGCTGCAGGACTGCCTGGGGTGCCTTCCAGTATGGAGCCTGGACGGCTCGCACCCAGCAGAAGCCATCCATAGGTCACCTCTTGTCAGGTGTCAACGGGGCCTGGGATAACTCACAGCCAGGCCCACCCACCTCACCCACAGAAAGCAACAGTGGTCTTCCTTGGTTTTGTTTAGTCTGCATATCAGGCCTAAACTGGCTTGAACGCAAGATCCTCCTGCCTCAGCCTCCCAAACACTGGGATTACATACAGTGGTTTTTTTGATGGCTTGAGACATGTAGCCCCAGATGGCGGCAAATTTACTATGTTGCTGAGGATGACCCTGATGTCCGAATCCTGCCTCTACCTCCCCAGCACTAAGACAACAGGTTTCTGAGGCAGCTGGGATGGAGCCTAAAGCTCCAGGCATGCTGGACTAGTGCTCTCCCCAGTGGGAGTCCCTGGGGTTCTGGGGTGGGTACTTACTGTGCAGATGGGTGTGGGAGGGGGGCTGGCCCCACTGTGCTGTGTGGGTGCGCACGGTCCCTCAGGAGAGCTGGCTGGAGAAGAGGAGCTGATGGAGGAGCGGCTCGGTGTGGAGTCATCCTCGGGGCAGGACTCCAGCGCGTCACTCTCTGAAGTGACGCTCCTGTCCAGGGACATCACAGGAAGAGAAGCATGGGGAGGCTTAGTGGCCAAGATGTCCTCCAGCACCACCACGGGCACTTTCTCTATAAACAGGAGACCCCCCGCCTTGTTCCAGCCTGCTGGTTCCTTTATGTGGGGTGCCTCAGAACCCGCAGTCAGCTCAGGACAGCTCTGTCGTGAGCCAGCCTGACAGTCACCCGTCCTCTCTGGTCCTCCTGGGCTCCCGGGCTCCTCTTCTATGTGGCAAGGAATGTCTGAAACAGTCTCTGGGATACAGGGCTGCACCTCAGGGGGCCCCTGCTGCTGGGTGGCTCCTGCCACTGTGGTGGCCACACTGACAGAGCCAGGGCTCAGCCCCCCGGGACCCTCAAGGCTGTCTGGAAGGTCACTGGAGTCCTCTGTCAGGTCGATGATGACCATACTTGGCATTGACACTGGGACCGGCACCGGCTTGACTGTGGCCCTCAAGAAGCTGTCAATGGGGCCCCGGCCACCAACCAGCTTCGGGCTCAAGCCCATGTGAGAGCCTGTGTGACAGCGGTTTTCCAAAGTGTCCAGAGACAGTTCTAGATCTGGGACTTTGCTTTGCACAGACGCTTTTGGTGATGTGTCCTCAGCTCTCCCCTTGGGGACGAGGTTCAGCCGTTTGAAGGGCAGGCGGGCTGAAATGAAGAGAAGCAGCAGCTTCAGTGACAGCAGGGACCATCAACCCATGCTCAAAATCTGAGTGTCTGGGCATTATGAGCCCTGCTGCGGGCTGAAGAGATTGGCTCAGCAGTCAAGAGCACTGACTGTTCTTACAGAGAACCTGAGTTCAATTCCCAGCATCCACATGGTGGCTCACCTGTCACTCCAATTTCAGGGGACCCGACGCCCCCTTCTGATCTCTAAGGACACCAGACACGCACATGATACAGATGTACATTCAGGCAAAACACCCACACCCAGAAAACAAACTCAGGCAGCGAGGCTTGGCAGCAAACACCTTTACCTGACCTCAGGGGCCCACCTAAATCAAAACCCAAACCAATCTTTACCCATACTCTGTCAGTTCATGAAACATGGCTGCCCTGAAGTTTTAGGTTCTACTGATTCCTTCTGCTGGCAACACTTCTCACCCAGGCCAGCCTGGGTGTGGAGTCCTAAGGTGGGAGGGAACTGCTAGGGGCCAACCAGATGGACAGCTAGGCTCTGGAATGGGAGTCTTGGTGTTGACACAATCCCATGGCCACTGGGGCCAAGGCCAAGGGCATGGCTTGTGAATTTGGGCAGTGTCTACCTGGTGGCCTCAACTTGGAGGCCACTACCGGCACCTACGGGGAAAAGAGGCCAGGGTGTTACAGAGGCAGCATATAGGGTGCACCTCCCTGGAACAGAGACTACCAACAGATTGGTGTAATGATTCAATCGATAAAGGAGCTTTGCCACCAAGCCTGACCCAAGGACCCACACAGGGGAAGGAGGATGACTTGTACAAGTCATCTTGTAATCGCCATGTGCACACTTCAGACACACACCCAGCACATATGCACACACGCACAAATGAAGGGAGATCCGCCCTGGGGTGCAGTTCCGTCTCCCAGTCCCTCTGCAAGGCACACAGTGCCAATCCCAGAGCCTTGGAAAGGGGCCTCTTACGCAAGCATGCTCCTGCAATCCCAGCTGAGGCAGGATGGCAAGGGCCAGTCTGGACTTTGTATCTCATAAGTAAGCTGGCTAAAGAGTGAGACCCAGCCTCAAAAACCAAGAACCAGCAGCTGGAGAGGTGATTCAAGAATTAAAAGCATTCTCTGCTCTCAAAGGACTGACATTGGGTTCCCAGCACAGCAGGTGGCTCACAGCTGCCTATAAATCCTGTTCCAGGGGATACGACACCCCATGGCAGTCATGGGCACCGTGAGCAAGTGGTACACATGACCACCCACACATAGATACAAACATAATTAAAAAGAAACTGAATGGGTCTTTAAAAAAAAATTATAATTTATATATGTATGGGCTATAAGCAGCTCGGTGATTAAGAGTACTAGTTGCTCTTACAGAAGACCTGAGTTCTGGTCCCAGCACCTACTTGGCAGTGCACGACCATCCGTAACAAGGATCTTCCACCTTCAGCAGGACTGAATGAGATGGCAAGTTAAAATACACACAGGATGGGACTGGAGAGATGGCTCAGCAGTTTAGAGCACTGACTGCTCTTCCAGAGGTCCTCAGTTCAATTCCCAGCACCCACATGGCAGCTCACAACCATCTATAACGGGATCAGATTCCCTCCTCTGGTATGCAGGTGTACACCCAATAGAGCACTCACATAAATAAAATAAATTAAAAAAAAAACAAAAACAAACAAAAGCTGAGTGGTGGTGATGCACGCCTTTTTTCCCAGCACTCAGGAGGCAGAGGCTGGTGGATCTCTGTGAGCTGAAGACCAGTCTGGTCTACAGAGAGAGTTCCAGGACAGAGTTACAACAGAGAAACCCTGTCTTGGAAAAACCAAAAAATAAGGAAAAAAAAAAAAAAAAAAAAAAAAAAAACGTGCAGGCGGAACATTCATAGAGACAAAAATAAAAACAAACCATTAAAAAAATAAAGCTGGAAGCTGATAGTGGGGGCATGCCCCTTTAATCTCAGCACACAGGGTAGAGGCAGGTGGATCTCTGAGTTCTACACCAGCCTGGGCTACACAATGAGGCCCTGTCTCATAACAAACAAGAATGCAATTAATTTCCCCTTAAAATATGCACCACTAGCAATCATGCAAAAATAAAGTAAGCAAGTGAAGTTAACACAACAGCCTCAGCTCACAGACACAGCCTCAGCTGAACACACCCTCGACTATGTGAGCTCACTGGATATGCACATGCCCCAGAGTAAGAGGAGGGAAGGGGCACAGCGCAGTGGTACGGGCCTTGGCGGTCCTTGAGGCCTGGGGCTGGTTCCCAGCACCAACACCAGAGCCGCAATATAAGAAACACAGGAAGCCGCCTTAGTGACCAACAGTTCGGAGGGACCAAACGCTGCCCCCACCCCAACCCCTCACAGGCCACTGAGGCCCCCGTAAGAGCCAATGGAGACAACGGAGCTGGGTTCAGGGCTTCACCCGCCCCGAGTTACCTTGTATCAACCTCTTCACGGGGAGCCCGGGTCTGTCTTTGCAATCCATAGCTGTGGTAAAGACAGAAGAGCAGAGGTTACTAAGGCTGAGGGCCACTGGCAACTAAAGCCCCAGCAGTCCATCGCAGCAAGTCTCCACGGAGGCCCCGTGGCCTATTCCACTCAGGCCTTTCTTTTCCTGAGACACGGTCTCAGGACGCAGCACAGGCTGAGCTCAAAAACTCATGGCAATCCTCCTGACTCTGCTTCCCAAGTGCTGGAATCCCAGGCACGAGGTATCACAGACTGCTTTTAGAGACTTAGAGAAAAAGGAATTGTTAGTTTTGCTTTTTTTTAAAAAAAAAATACTAAATACTATGTAAGTATGCAGTTGTAGATAGCCTGGGACTGACAAAGGTTTGCCTGCCCGTGCCTCTCAAATGCTAGTACTGCAGGCATCCCCACCACACCCAGCCAGGATTGACTCTTGCTTATGTGTATATGCACGTGTGTGTGCAGGGTGTTTAGAGGCCAGAGGTGTAGGATCCCTGGGATCCGGAGTTACAGGCAGTTGCTAGGCACCAGATGTGGGGGCTAGGAAGCAAATTCTGGCCCTCCTAACCACTGAGCATTTCTCCTCCCGCAAGCTTTTACATTTACATTTTTAATTTACTGTGTGTGCACCTCCGGGTACACATTGCCACGTGGTGTGTCAGAGTACAACTCGCAGAGGTCAGTTCTCTCTCAACACGTGGATTCTAGCAATAGAACCCAAGACTGATATCAGGCCTGGCAGCAAACGCCCTTACTCTGAGTCCTCTCATCAGCCCTGAAGACAGTTTTCATGGCTGAGGGAAGAATTCAGGGGTGCTGTTCACCTCTAGCTGATACACAGGTACTCCCCATAAACGGCTTGCAACAAACAGGCTGTCACCACTGAGCAATTCTTCCCTGGGCTTGGGCGCCTTTCCTGGTATCTGTAGGTCTTGCTCAGAAACTTGTGTTGTATCCCTACTAGATGCCAGCCACAGCACAGTGGCCTCATCCATGCTGCACCCAGACCACCTTCCTCAGCACCTGGAACATACTAGAAACTGATGAACAGTGAGCAAAAACCAAGCAAGGGCAATGAGGGAAGACAGACAGAGTCAGACATGGGGTGATGCTCACAGCCCCGGGACTAAGGAAACGGAGGCAGGAGGATTGCCTCAACTTTGAAGCCACTATGGGCTAGAGACTTCCGGGTCAGTTAGGGCTCAACAGCACAAGTCTGTCTCAAAAAACAGGTGAGGGCTGGAAGGATGGTTAGACAGAGACGCTTGCTACCAAGCCTGACACCCTGAGTTCAGTGCCCAGGACCCCACAGGGGAAGAAACACACACACACACAGTCAGCAGTTGGAAGCACTGCTGCTCTGGTCCCAGCATTCAGCTCCATGGGAACCGATTTCATGTGCACAAAGACACATACAGACACATAATAAAAACCTTAAAGTGAACTTAAAAATTAATGTTTTCTAAGCAAAGGCATCACTGGCTTAAACAGATGAATAGTTGAATATATTAAATAGGTGAAATGAACACATTTCGCGGCAGAAGCAGCAGTCATTTCAAGAGACACAGGGGACCTGGGGTGCGGCTCAAGGGATAGCACACTGGCCTTGCATGTTAACGCAAGAAGCCCTGGGTTCCAGCCCCAGTGCCCCATAAACCAGACATGGTAGCCCTTGGAGGTAGAGGCCAGCCTGGGCTACATTGGACCTTGTTTTAAAAGTAGTAACTAATAAATTAGTTAAAAGACCCCACAAAAGAGAATGTTTCCCACTAAAATAGTAACTTCGGGAAGTATGTAAGCATATCAAAATCTATACATATAGGGCCACAATTAGAATCTGTCTGTTTCTTTTTTTCTTTCTTTCTTTTTTTCTTTAGTTTTTTTTTTTTGGCTCTCCATGTTGCTTTGGCTGTCCTGGAACTCTGTAGACTAGGGCTGGCTTCAAACTCACAGAGATCCACCTGCCTCTGCCCCTGGAGTGCTGAGATTAAAGGTGTGCACAACCACACCCGGCTTAGAACCTGTCTTTGGATAAATGTCTTTCAATAGCTGGCTCTGGTGTAGAGATCCATACCAGGTGGACAAAAACTTCCTCAGTAATCTGGGGAGCATTCCCCTAGTTTGCTAGTGCCACACGGAATTCAGACTGAGCTTCCCTACAACCTCAGCTGTCCAGAGTGGAGCCAGCCCACTCACCCCAGCTGAGGGACTCCACCCCTGCCCAGAATACTCATGTTCCTTTCTCCCCATTTGAATGAAAGAAAGGTCCAACATCGTCCTGTTTCCTATTACCAAAATAATGTTTTGTTTTTTTTTCTTGAAGGACATCTTTTCTTTAAAATTCTTATTACATTTTAACTCGTCTACGGTTGTGTGTGTGTATGGAGTTGATTCTCTTCTTCTACCCAGGATCAGATTCAGGTGAAAGGCCAGACCCACCTGAGACTCATCACCCCCCGGCCTCGGCTCCCAGGATGCTGGACCACAGCTAAGAACTACTACACCCAGTTTGCTTTTATCACCAGAGCAACCGCGTTGGTTGTAAACGTTCTGCCTCGGTTAAACAACAGCGCTGCATGATAGTCAAGGCAGTTTTGCAAATATTAATCATGTCTGCTAAAATTATGCCCACGCCAGTCCCAGCTCCAGCTCCAGCCGCCCCTGCGCTCCCTGGGGATCACCCGCGGTCCATCCCGTGACGGCCCGCGCAGACCCCACGCACGTCCAGGCTCGCGACCCCGAAGGATCGTCCCGAGTGTCAGCGGCGCTCCACTGCTGACACCTCGGCCCAGCGGGGTGGCCCCCGTGCCCTCCAGCCGAGCAGGTCCGGGTGCTCGCAGAGACCCCTTCCGACGCCCGGGTGGGGGCAGGGGCTTCCTGGCCACGCTTGCCACCCAAACTCTGCATCCTGGGCCTGCCCCGCCCCGTGTCCGGAGCTCAGCGACCACGGGCCTCAGTTTCCCCACCCACTGCAAAGGTCCGACTTGCTCGGGAACTCACAAATGCGTTTAATAACTTGCACAGCGGACCCTCCCGCCTCCCTGGCCTCGGTTTCCCCACTTGCTCCACGTCCAACTGATCTCAGAGGACACAGACTGTCAGGACCCATCAGAGCCGACCTCGGGCCTCAGTTTCCTCATCTGCTCCCAGGTCCCAGTAACCTAGACGACGCGGATGCCCTCGGGAGCCTACAGAGCCGCTCCCGGCCCTCTCGGGGGCTTCAGTTCCCCTCCGGAGCCCTCGCGTCCCCGCGTCTGGCCCCGAGGCCACCCGGGCGCCGACCCGCTCGTTCCTGCAGGCGCGGCCCGGCCGCAGCGGCACCCACCCGCGGCTCGCGGCGTCGCGGCCTCCGGCTCCTCCAGCATCGCGGCGGCGGCGGCTCAGGCTTCGGTCAGGCGGCCCCGCTGCGCTCTCCGCCTCCCGCCGGTGCCGCTACTGCTGCCGCCGCGGCCGCCGCGCTCGTATTTGGCGGGAACCGCGGCCACCACCGCGGCCCGCATGCTGATTGGACGAGAGCGTGCCACGTGACGGTCCTGCCTCAGGAAAAGGGGAGCGCTCGACGCGTCCTCGCGAGAACTCCGGCTCGTATGCCCGAGAATCCCGCGGGAGGTGGGAAGAGGCGGGCTCCTTTCCGGTGATTCCTGATTGGCTGAGGACAGACTCGTTTCTATTGGTCTGGAGAAATGTCAATCTAAGAGTTCTTGAAAGGTATGCGTGGAAGGAGGCGGGACGGTCGCGGCGCCAGTGACAACTTCAAATTACGGATCAGAGGCGGGACCTGAAGGAGTTTGTCCTGGTTAGCGATTGGCTGGAAGCTGCTGCAGATAAAATTGGGGATTTCTTCTTTTTATTCGTAATTTATGAGTTACTTCCCCTTTTAACGACAAACTACTTTCTTTTTTAAAATTTAGAGTAACTTTTTTTTGAACGAACCGCTTTTTTAAAGAGTACGATCTGCTTTATTGTTAAACGAAGAAGTATTTTCTGTTGCAAAATTATAAATTACTTTTTAAAAACCATGAATTGCCTTCTTAGCATGAGTTACTTTGAAGAAATATTAATTTTAAAAAACCTGTTCTTTGAGTCTGGTGGTGCAAGCTTTTAATCTCAGTATTTGGGAGGCAGAGGCAGGTGGATCCCTGTGAGTTCGAGGACAGCCAGAGATACAATGTATCAAAAAATAATTAATTGCTTTTTTTCTTTTTTTTTTTTTTTTGAGACAGGGTCTCATTATGTAGCCTTGTGGCCTGGAACCCGCCAATCAGTTTCTAAAACCTCTTATCTGTCAGATGGAGGAAGAAACTTTTCCCTCCTTCATCTGCGCACAGCTCAAGTGCCCGCAACAGTTCTTTTCTTGAAGTTGTGGCTGACCCTCGTGGGAGGCGCGGGCGGGAAGATTAGGAGATGGAGGCCCAGGCTGCCCGAGTACCAAGTTTGAAGCCAGTCTGGGCTCGGTGAGACTCCGTCTGGAAACACATGTGAAACAAAGAGCACCCTTGCATATTTAACTGTGAATTTCTGGCATGCCCTGGCTGCAGTCTCCGGTTCTACACAAGCATCTGTTTTTTAATCCAGATGTGGAGTCAGAACCTGTCACTGTAGGTAAACTGAGGGAGGAGGATCAGGAATTCAAGATCAGCTTGTGCTAGGTGGAACCTTATCTTAAATCAAAAACAAACAAACAAAAGAAACCAAAACACCATGATTCATAATCCGAACTATTTACAAAGGCTCCTTTCATCATGAGCAACGAGGATGGCGTATGCATGTTCTTTGATCTACCGCACTGCATTCTGTTGAATCATCTGGAACATTCTGGAAATCTTCACCCTTAACCATTTTCCTGTTCCTGTTTTATAATCTGTCCACTTGCTCATCACTCCCACTTAATCTCCGAGTCTCGCTAGACTCGCCTGTAACTGGCTATGCAGCCCAGGTTGGCCTTGAACTCAGAGATCCACCTGCTCTGTTTCTCAATACTGGGATTAAAGAGAGATTAAAGCACCGCTTGTACCTGGTTTATCCTATACGCTTTTAAAAATCTGTAACACGGTTGATATAAGAGTTAACACATGGGCTGGAGAGATGGCTCAGGGGTTGAGAACACTGGCTGCTTTTCCAGAGTATGGTGGCTCACAACCATCTGTAATGGGATCTGACATGCAGACAAGCACGCAGAGCAAGCGTCCATGTACATAATTAATTAATTGAAAAAAGGAGTTAACATACATGTACCAATCTGGATGGGGCTTCCTCCAGGAGGTGACACTCCAACTGGAGACCTCTTTCCGTCCAAAGGATGAGAGGGTGTACACTGGGACAACATGCAAAAAAGCAATTGCTGTCCTACAGGTGACATACATCGGGAATAAGCCAATGGGATTGTAGCAGGGGACGGCTGTGAACTGCTTCTCAAAGTGTGTGTCTGGCTGGGCTCATTCATGAGTGCACACCATGATCTAGCAGGTCATAGGGCACAGGGGGCAGATCGTCCTTGGCCACACACTGAGTTTGAGGCCAGCCTGGGCTGCACAGTGTCTGCTCTGAAGTCCAGCAGTGAGGTGGGAGAGGATTAGAAGGGAGACACGGGAGGAAGGACCCCAGGGGAAGACTGGTGGGGTATTAAGGTCGGGGTGCTGTACCACAGAAGGGGATTGGTTTGCACTGAGAAGAGCCAGCAGGTGTCTGGAGAAACAGAGGATGGAGCTTCAGCTGTTACCTGACCTCTGTGATGGTATCACCTGTCAATTTGATGGAGGGCATCTGGGGGTGCCTGGGGTGAGCCTGCCCACTGCCAACCCCAGTTCTCTGGCTGGAATTCTCCATAACTGGAGGAAGGGGTGAGCATACAGCAGAGACCCATGCGCCCATCCCTGAGGCTTCCCTGCCTCGGAGAACCTCAGAACCCTCCCTTGTTCCAGCTGCTTCCGACCAGGCATTTCTGTCTCGTGTTGTGTTCTGTTGCGCTCAGAGCACTAATCACAGCAACAGGAAGAGAAATGAAAACACCTTCTACACTGGTGAAGGCCAAGTGGAGTTTTGTTATGTTGTTTTATTATCTTTAAAAGAATGATTTTTACCCTGAAGACTTGAGCACAGTTGATGTAGGAGTCCAGCGGAAAGCAGACCTGGAGCTGGACTGCAGGTAGCTTGGGCAGCCTGGTGTGGGTGTTGGGAACCAAACTTCCGACCTCTTGCCAGGGTGCGTGCTCTTAACTGGAGAGCCATTGTCCCTCTAGCCCCTACATGCTTTCATTTTTACCGTACCTTGTTTTATTTTCTTTCTTATTTTCTTTATATGAGTGCTCTATCTGCATGCACACCTGCATGCCAGAAGAGGACATCAGATCCCATTACAGAGGGTTGTGAGCCACCATGTGGGTCCTGGGATTTGAACTCAGGACCTCCGGAAAAGCGGTGCTCTGAACCGTTGAGCCTACTCTGCCTTATTTTCTTGTTTTCATTGTACTGTACCTATTTTATTTATCATTCTTTATATTTTATCATCTTATATTGTCTCATTTTATATTTTATTTATATATTTATACTTATGTTTTTACATTTATATTCATTCTTTATATTGTTTTATTTTACACCATATTTTATTTTCTCTATTATGAGTTCCAGTGGCCGGGATAGGCGTGAACTGTCAATAATCTTTACTTAGGGGCCGGTGAGATAGCTCGGTGGGTACAGTGCTTACCGCCAAGCCTGGACACGGGAGTTCGATCCCCGGGACTTACACGACAGAAGGCGAGCCCCGACTGTCGCAGGAGTCCTCTGATCCACACGCGCTCCGGGGCACGCAGGCGCCGCTGCTCCTTCCCCAGGCACACGCTGACATACTGATTAAAAACAAAGCCGACCCGGACGCTGCGGGGCGCCCGCCTCGGAGGCGGCGGCGCCGGCTCTGGCCTCTCTAGGCGCCCCCTCATCTCGGTGGTACAGGCCGGTTCCGCCGACCCTCCCGCGTGCAGCGCGCTCTCCGGCCGGCAGGGGGCGCGCGCAGACGCCTCCGAGCGCGCGCGGATGCTGTTGCGGGACCGGGTGGGGCGAGGCGGGGGCGTCACCGGAAGTGTGCGGTTGCCATGTAATGTCCCGGCCGCGCGTGCGCGCTAGCGGGCCGAGGCGGCTCCGGGGCGGTCGCGCGGCGTTGGCGAGCTGCATCGGCGGAGGCGGCGCCGACTCGCGCGCGGAGGAAGCAGGTCGGTTCGGCGGCGCCGGCGGAAACCCGAGTCCGGGCGGGAGGCCCACGGCGGGAGGCGGCATGTCGGTGGCGGGGCTGAAGAAGCAGTTCTACAAGGCCAGCCAGGTGAGGCGCGGCGGCGGCCGGGCTCGGGCCTGGCTCGGGGCGCCGCGGGCGGGCGAGCGCGCCGGCTGCGCTGGGCCGGCGGGGGCACCGCCGTGCGCGTCTGGGCGGCTCTCGGGAGGCTCCGGAGGGCCGGCGAGGGGGCCGCGCCGCTAGGCCTCGCCGCCGAGCCTCACGTCCGGAGTTCGATCCCCGGGACCCCGAGGTGGAAGGCGCGAACCAAGTCTCCAGGCTGTGCGTCCGGGACTATCGCCACACAGCCTCGGGTCACAGAAAATGTGTGTCTAGGTTGCTATCCAAAAAAGTTTTGCTGGTCATGTTTTACCAGGCCTTGGGAGAACCAGTGTCTCACCCCTTTCTCTTCAGTGTCTGTAAGATGCTAAAAAAAAAAAAACAACAAAGCCCAACAACAACAGTAACAGAAACCCCCTCAACACTCGCCAGGTGGTTCACATCTTTAGTCCCAGCGCTCTGGAGGCAGAGCTGAGCTTGAGGCCAGCCAGGGTTGCATAAGGAGACCCCATCTCCAAAACACAGGAAAAAGAAAGCCTCTTAGTGGACACCTTGCCAAGTCGAAAAGACACACTGAAGACCCATCTTCCAGGCTTCCCCAGTTACAGAATGTCACGGGCTCTGTGTCCCCGTTTCCACAAATGCGTGTGTGTTTCTTTAAAAGATGGATTTGTAAGGCTGTGCGGTACTGGATTCCTGGGTGCTTGGTGGCTCGGGTTCAGTGCTTCTCGGAGCACGGATCTGAACTGGAATTCTGTGCTGGCTATGTGGACGTCGAGGAGTGAGTCCTCCTGGCCTCTGTTGGGTCACTGAGGGTGGCCAGAGCGCCATTCATCTTGACAACAGATGTCTTGGGACATCTTGTGATTCCCCTCTGGAACCTTTTTGTTGCGTTGTGAGACGGGGTTCCGGAGTCCAGGCTGGCACGGACCTTTTCATCCTCCTGCGTCGCCTCCTGAGTTCCGGGCTAACTGGGTGTCACAGTTCAGACTTGGTCTTTTGTGTTGAAGGTCTTACATTGCACTCCTGGGCTGGGATGAGCCAACCCCTCCGCCTCTCTGCTGGGACTCAGCCGTATGTCCCAGGCTTCACTGAGCAGACTCTTGTCATCCCTCTGTCTCGGTTGAGGCCACACTGGCCTCATATTCATTATCTCCCCGTCTTCCCATCCTGGTGCTGGGGTTACAGACATTTGCCACCACACCTCACTGGTGAGATCAGTTTTATAAGATAAATTCCCCAGAAGTGAATTGCCACATTTGTGACTGTGAGTTTTCCATTGTTTGTTTTGAGTTTCTTTCCTTTTGCCTTTACCCCCTGCGACTCCCCCGGGTGTGCTCACCCCCCCCCCACGTTCTGGGGATAGAACCCATGACCTTGCCCTCACTAGCAAATGCTCTACCCTGAACTTCGGCCTCAGCCTGACATGCGTTTTACATGGGACATTGCTTGAAGGCCCAGCAGGCCTGTCGCCCGGGATCCTCAGGTGGGCTGAGGCAGAGGGATGAAAACCTCATGGCCAAGTGAGTCCCAGCAACTTAGTGTGATCTGTTCCAAAGCAAAACAGATAGGAGGCAACTGGCTGCCTCGTCTGTCACCCTAGAGGTCAGGGCTCAGCTGGTGTAGCCGCATATTCTAATGTCTTCCCTCTGTGCACCCCTTTGGCCCCAGTCTCAGCTCAGAGAGGCCGGTCCCCGGCCAAGGGAGTTGTGTTGAAGGGGCTACACACCCTTCTGGAACTTGCGCACAGCTCTCCAAACTTAGAGACCAGAACAGGGCCTGGCCTTATTCACTTAGCCTATCATCCCCGTGTCTGATAGGTTGTGCCAGGGTTCTAGTTGTGAGTTCAGGGCAAGCCTGGGCTACAGAGTAAGAACCTACCCGTGAGTGTGTGGCTCAGTAGAGTGCTGGCCTAACACACAGGAAGCCCTGAGTTTGTTACAGCTGAGGGCCAGCCTGGTCTACAGAATGAGTTCCAGGGATGTGTACTGAAACCCCACTCAAACAGCCCAGAGCCCGCCACTCACAGGCACGAAGACTAGTGCGGGGGTCGGCATGGGAGTCCTGTGCACATGCACTTTGTTAGCCGCTTACTGTTCCAAGGAGCCCCGCGGCCTGTGAGCCTGTGGCTAGTGCAGGCAGGCCGAGAATCCTGGGTGTGGAGCTGGCTCGAGTGGATTCCACTGGGAGATGAGCAACAGTGTGAGGAATTGCTTGGGCCGTGCCAGAGAGAGGCTCTCCCAGCAGTCCGGGGAGGCCCAACCAGAGGGAGCTGGCAGTTGGTGCTCTTACCCCAGGGGCCAAAAGGATAGAGGCATCTGGGCTCTGTCTGTGGACCCTGAGGAGGGCTAGCCTCGTGTGTGTGTACAGGAATGTGGGGTGCTGCAGCCTCCACCCCTCCAGGGAGCTGAGTGGGTTGGACCTGTGCAGTAGGCAAGAGGCCTGGTGAGCCTGAGCCCCTTGGGATGTGCTGCCAGCCTGGGCCCTCCTCCTGTTTGAGTCCCTGTGGCCCTGGGTCCCTCAGCGGGAGAAGTCCCTGCTGATCCCCAGCAGGCACTGCCAGAGGGCCCCACAGGGGCAGCCATGGACCCTCCCCTGCCTACAGACCTGGGACGCTCAGTGCAGTTGAGGATCAGTTTACTGTTTGAACATTCCAAGGCCCTGTCCCAAAGACTGCCTGCTGTGCTTGGCATCCCCGCTGGCCTGGCCTGGCCGGGGAGCTGCACTAGACGCCAGCTGTGGCCCCGCCTCCTGCAGTTCCCCATCCCTCGACATCCCACTCTTTCTTCTGTCCCTTAGCTGTGTTTGTTTCTAAGTTACATCTCTCTGGACTGCTCCAAGAGAAACCACAGGCTGGGTGTGGCGTGCCTGCAACCCCTGTGTGCTAGAAAACCAGAAGGGTTGTGGGTCCCAGGCCAGACTGGGCTACATAGAGAGCCTGTCTTTTTAAAAGGAAGGAAGGGGCTGGAGCTCTGCCTTGTGAGGAACCCTGCACCCCAACCCTGGACTCAGCGCTGTTCTACATAAACCCCATGGAGGGTTTATGTATGTTATGTGTGTTATGCATGTGATGTGGAGGTGGAGGCCTGGGGGGGGGCCACCATCTTCATAGGTCCAGCTCATCTCAGCCGAGCCTTGCCAGCCATGTAAGATGAGCTTAGGTGGGTGAGGGAACTTCCGCTTCTTACAGGTGGGGAAGTGGGGTGGGGGTAGTTGCACAGCCCCGGTCCCCTGGCTGTGGTCCCACTCTCTCCTCGCCCTGGTGTGCATATGGAGGACCGAGGGTTCTGAGGAAGTCTGGGTGCAGATGGAAGCGGCCCGTGGCTCGGAAGTTTGTTTGGGTGCTTGGCTGGCAGCCTGAGCTGGCGGGTTTCTTGGTCATTCTGTGGTGGCCTGGAGATGAGTGTAACTAAGGATGGTGCTTGTGGCCGCCCGGCATGCAGACCCCCCCCACACACACACACACGACCCCAGCCCCTTTTTGCCGGAGAGAAAGGGAGAATTTGAAAAGGAAAAGGAAGGTCGGTCTGAGCTAGAAAGAAAATTACTAACCGCATATCCAAGTGACTTCGTGCGGTTCTGGGGACAGGACCCAAGGAGGGCCCCCTGAAGATAGGCAAGTGCTTGCCCTGAGCCCTGTCTCCCCACCAAGCTTCCAGCTGTGCCAGAGGCTGCCTGGGCCCCAGCCTGGGAAGGTGTCACCCCATAAGAAAGCATGTGGACTAGGAGAGGCTGTAGACTGGGGATTCTGGGTTTGGGGATGTGATTGAGGTCCCTCTCTCTGCTGGAGGTGGAACCCCAGGACCCCAGGCCTCCCAGCTCCTCCCCCCACCCCCCCCCCCCCCCCCCCCCCGCTTCGGTTTCCTCCATGTGAGGCCACGTTGAATCTGTGAGCTGAAAGTCCACCTGAGTCAGAGCCCTGGGCTCCCCACGCAAGCGCCCCGGCTGGTGGTTTATCTGGGTGTACTAGGCCACCCCCACCACGCCTAATGACAGCCTGGAAGGTGGAGACCGCCACCATCGACCTGTTGGGAACACATTGTCTGAGTGCCCGTGTCCGCCTTGCTTGTCAGTACCCGCCCCCTCCCCTGTTCTTCAGCCTGGGCTCTTCCTGTGAGGTCCCTGCCATGTGTGCGTGTGCCTGCGTGTCCATCCCCTCCACAGCCTTTGACCCCTTCCCCCTGCCCTCCCAGGCCTGGGGTCGGCTCACCGCCAGGCACCCCCAGCTGCGTGTCCATCCCCCTCCACAGCCTTTGACCCCTTCCCCCCTGCCCTCCCAGGTCTGGGGTTGGCTCACCGCCTGGCATCCCCAGCTCCAGCATCAGGCTTTTAATTCATTTATTGTGGGGGAGGACAAGGCTCAACCTCAGGCGTCGCCCCTTGGCACCGTCCACCGTGGGACCTGAGACTTGCCGCTTATGCTATCAGGGCTTGCTGGGGTCCCCGTGTTCAGCAGCACTGGGATTGCTGGTCTCCACCACGCCCAGCTTCTGACGTGGAGAGCTGAGGGTGAGGGTGGAACTCATCCTCACACCAATGTGGCAGGCATGGTGCCAGCTGGCTGTCTCATGCCCTGTGTGCTTATTTTTTTCTTCTGGGTTGCTTGTTTGTGAGGCGGGCCTCATTCTAACATGTAGGCTAAGGATGAACCCAAACCCAGGGCCGTCCTGCCCCAGCTGTCCCCATGCCAGGGTCCCAGGTGTACGGCTGTACAGTGGCTGAGGTGCCACTTTGCTGAGCTCTCCCTGGAGAGCCAGAGGACCGCAGGACGGCTGGCCTGCTCAACCTCCCCACCAGGGGCCGGCCCTGCCGCCCGGGTGGGTGTCCCTCTGCCGGCTTCCTGTGCTCTGCTGGCTCTGCACGAAGCCTGGAGGACGCCTCATCTTTTCCGCTTGCTCCTGGAAAACCTGCTGACTTGAGCCCCTGGGGGTCACAGGGCAGTTCCCAAGCAGCACAGGAACACAGCTGTGGCTTCCTCCTGGGCCCTGACTCAGCACCTGCTGTCAGACCTCTCTGGGGGACTCCCATGACCCCTCAGTGTCAGCCCCCTGGGACACCCCCCCACCCCAGAACCAGCATGCTTACTCAGCACTTGAGGGTGACACAGGTGATGGGTGCCCTGTTGTCTGTGGTGGAGACTGTGCCCATGTTGAGCTGGGTTCTTGGCCTGTCCCAGGACTATGTATGGCAGCTTAAGGACAAAGGACATGCCAGAGAGAGCGTAGACTGGCCCCAGGACTCCTGGGGCCTGGCTGAGCTGTTCCCTAACATCCGGCCCTCCCAGGCCTCTGCCCAGTGTGAGGGTCACACTGCTGATGGGCATTCCACATTCCACCAGACCAGTCTGCGAGGCTCTGCCCACGCCCCGCCCAGGCTGTGCTGTGCCTTGCCTCACCCCTCTTTGGTGGCACCATGCCTCTTACACCTCGCCCTGCCTGGTCCTCTCTCTCTTACCCACCCTGGCTGGCTGGTGTCTGCCTGGCGTCTGCCCGTGAGCACCCGGCCCCTCAGTCTCATCCTCATGAATCAAATGTGCTCTGCTGCTGCTCGGCATGCTCCTAGAGGCGAGCGGTGCAAGCCCTGGGTCTTACTGTGTGGTGCCAGCCGGCAGGCTTATAAAGGCACCGCCAAGGTGGCCTTCCGCTCAGAGCTAAGAATGAGACTTCCTGTCTGCGGCTTCCCATAGCTCCCCTGGCTTGATTTCTTGGACTCAGATAGCTCTTGCGAGAAGTGGGTGGCTCATGGGTCCTTTGAAACTTGCCAGGAGCAGGTCCAACTGGCCTTACAGAGGAATTAGCCTGGCTGTGGCCCTCTGGCCTTAGGGTGTGCCTCTAGCACTCTGGAAAGAGGCCTGTTTGGAGGCTGGGCCCTCAGAGCCTATGGTCATCAGAGCAGCCACTGTGAGCCAGAGCTGGTGTAGCAGGCTGCAGCCCGGCTGCCTTCCTCCATGGAGGGGCTGGTCACCCTGCTGGGAAGCACCAGTCTCCACAGAGATCTACTCTCCTGGGTCCCGGCGGCCTGGCTTGCACATCATGCCCCTGTGTGTGACACACTGCCTACCACTCCTTGCAGAGCATCTACAGCCACTTTGTCCCCCAGGTCCCCTGGCCCCCGTTCTGTCCGTGGGTCCCTCCTCAGTACCCCAGTCCCTCTCCCACCTCCCTCCCACACCTGCGTCTCTATGGAGCACTGAGTGTGGCCGCAGCTGCCTTTCCCCAGCTCACCCACCAGTGCTCATGCGGACCTCCGTGGGGCACTCCGCAGCCTGATTCCTCCTCTTCACAGGAAGTGCGTTAGTTATTCACAGCCTTGCTCTAACTCAAGGTCCTGACCAGCTCCTAAGTGCTGAGCTCACAAGTATTGGCCACCATATCCAGCTTAAAGCTCCGTTTTAAATCAGCCTTTAGTAGGTTCTTCCAGAGTTGTGATATTACCCCCCTCCCTGTATGGGTCGCCCCACCCACTGCCCAGAATCCCCCAGGTTGGGGGCGTGGTCAGGGTGGAGCTCCATCTGGAAGCCCCTGTGTGGGCAGGGGCTCTGACTATCACCAGAGTACCGTGGAACTAAAGGCAGGAGGGGAGTCTTGGGTGTTTTTGCTTACCATGGAGTCCCTGATACACTAGGGAGAGAGTGCGGAGGGAATCCTCCGCAGAGTGCCCAGGTCTTGGAGCTGTGCAGAGCTCAGTCCTGCCCGCCCACAGTGCCTCTCAGCTCTAGGTCACTGGAGAAGGGTAACTGTGAGGAGTGTTTGCCTTGCGCTGCTCTTCCGTGAGTGCCAGCCCCTGCCAGCCGCCTCTCAACTCTCGCTGTCCAGCACCACCATGCTCCCGTGGTCTTGGGGAAGGTTGGGCCCTGTGTATTTGGGATTGGGTCAGAAGACACCTGGTAGCTCCGGGAGGACTTGGGGTCAACGAGGTTGCAGAGCCTGAGGGGAGGGTTGGCAGTCAGTGCTTTTCCCAGCATCTGCCCCTTAGAGTGTCCAAACATCCCCGTGGCCAGCAGTGTCAGCAGCTAAGTGCAGCCCAGCCCTGCCGGCCCTACACGAGCTGCTGTGCGAGTCACTGCTGTAGAGATGCTCCCTGAGGCCCTTGGGGAGGGGCTGGCTGCACCCTCACCAGGAGTGCACGCGTACCAGCAGCCGGCGCAGCTTCCGTTCTTCAGAGCCTGGCGAGCCTGGCTGCCTTGCCCCTTGGCCTGTGGAGGTGACCTGTGGGACACGGGGCCGCCTCCTTCCTAGTGTAGGACGCCCCGGGCCTGTGGGACACGGGGCCGCCTCCTTCCTAGTGTAGGGCGCCCCGGGCCTGTGGGACACGGGGCCGCCTCCTTCCTAGTGTAGGGCGCCCCGGGCCTGTGGGACACGGGGCCGCCTCCTTCCTAGTGTAGGGCGCCCCGGGCCTGTGGGACACGGGGCCGCCTCCTTCCTAGTGTAGGGCGCCCCGGGCCTGTGGGACACGGGGCCGCCTCCTTCCTAGTGTAGGGCGCCCGGGCCTGTGGGACACGGGGCCGCCTCCTTCCTAGTGTAGGGTGTCCCGGGCCTGTGGGACACGGGGCCGCCTCCTTCCTAGTGTAGGGTGTCCGGGCCTGTGGGACACAGGGCCGCCTCCTTCCTAGTGTAGGGCGCCCCGGGCCTGTGGGACACGGGGCCGCCTCCTTCCTAGTGTAGGGCGCCCCGGGCCTGTGGGACACGGGGCCGCCTCCTTCCTCGTAGGAGGCATGAAGTGTTTCTGGTGAGATCTAGGATGAATCCTGTTAGCTCAGGACAGCCCAGAGGTGGCAGATGATGACCCACGTGACCATATGTGGTGGTTTGAAACAATGCCTTGTGGCGTGTCATAAACTGTCAGTGAGCTCGGGTCCCGTGACCCTCCTGTCTGTCCTTCGTCCTAGCAGAGGTGGATGACATCGCTGAGTCGTGATCGTTTTGTGTGGGGAGCAGATAGTCATCGTGTGGCTGGCCCCTTGGGCAGGGGCCCTGGCTTTCTCTGAGTGCCCAGCCCTGCTCGCTGCGACCATGTCAGCGTCGGTGATCCTGGTCTGGAAAGTAACCAGGTCGTTCCGTCGGCGTGACCCCGTGCTGGCCTGAGCCACAGGTGCTGTGTGTTTGAGCCTTGCGGAGAGTGAGGCCTCGGTCTCCCTGTCGTGCTGCCCGTGCTGGCGGTTCCCAGCACAGTCTGCTGTGAGCTGAGAGCCAGTGCTGGTCCGAGCGTGGGGTTCAAGCGCTCAGGAGGCAGGGGCAGGAGGATCGCCATGAATCTGCAGACATGGAGATCTTCAGGCTCCGTGCTCGGCCATCACTTGAGCCCCGTCGCCCAGCCTCCACGTTTGCCCGCCCCCCACCTGCTCCAGGATTGCACATGCACAGAGCTGAGAGCCGGCATGTGCTCCTGCGTGTCTGTCCACGTCCCCGTGGTCAGAGGCTGCCACTGTCTGGTCTCAGCTCCCAAAGCCTCCCGCCAGCAACACTGCAGCCTCCTTGCTCACGGCCTTCAGTTGGCGTGTACACTTCTTAGATGGGTTTCTAGGAGCACGGTATGCGCGCACTCTGGGGTCCCTAGTATGAGGAAGCGTGCAAACCTCACAGGCCAGAGAAGCTCAGCCTGGGATGACGGTGTGGTGCTGGTCAGGGTGAACGATGCCAGTGTCTTCCCAAACCAAGGGCCCTGTGTTGAGTGGGACCTGGCCGACATTCCTCTAGAGCCAAGGTCACTCAGCTGTCGGCACTTGGCAGCACGCCTGGGAGGCAGTTTACTGAGGGGATTGTCCTGGCCCGGTTGGGAGGTCCCAGTGCCTGCCCGTTGGCCTTCTGCTCGCAGGACCCACTGCCGCCAGTGCTCATTGCTCGGACGCCCTCGTGAGAGAAGGGGCGTGTCCTGCGCTCTTGTCCTGCCACTGACTGAAGGCAGCGGGGTGCCCTGGGGTCCCTGCCTCACCCCATTCCCTGTGGAGCCAGCCTTCAGCTCTGCACGCTTGGACTCTGGGCACAGGCACCCTTGAAGGTTCACTCTGGAAGCTAGGGTGTCTTCAGGTTTCTGCAGAAACACAGCCATGTTAGCCCTAAGGTTGTTGTGTGCCCATAACCCTCAGCAGCACCTGCCCGCGGTGACTCTGGGACTCACTGTGTCAGAGGGCACGGCAGCAGGTGGGCCCTAAGTCTGGAGCCATGCACCCTCTTGGCTCTGCGTCCCAGGCTGGTTCCTCCCACCCTCGGCGGGCACCGGAGCCCCTCTTCTGCCTGTTTCTGCTAGCCTGCTCCTTGCTCCCATGGACCTGCTGGTGAGGTGTGTGCTGCGGTCACTCAGCCTCTTCTCCCTCTTGTTAGCTGTTGACTGACCAGAGTCAGCCTGGTGGGCTCAGCACCCGAACGTCGCAAACGCATGCAGCGCTGTGGCTGACTGGGCTGGCGACGGGTGACTCACAGAGCACGAGGCCACTGGAATCCAACGTGGGAAGAAGGGCAGTGAGCAGACGCCACCCAAGCGTCACCGTGTTGCACACCTGTCCCCACGCACAGCCGGTCCCTCCCTGCGGCTGGGATTGAGGGCAGGGAGGTTTGGCGGTGCTGTCACTGGGCTCAGGCGGGCAGCGTGAGTGCTTGCTGACACAGAGGAAGGCAGCCGGAGACCAGGAGTGTGGGCGTTAGTCCGTCAGCGCAAGGCGAGGGTCCTGTGACACTGGGAGTTGGCACTGCAGCCGTCGGCCCGTGGCTCAGTCTGTGCCCGGTGTCCTGGGGGTGGCTGTGTCCCCACTCTGTAGGGCTGCCTGGGCAGAGCAGGGGGAGTGGGGTCCCGGGAAGGTCTTGTCTCCAGGCTGGAATCAAGAGGGTGGCTGCACAGGGGCGTGGAGGGGCCGAGAGCCACACGGGAACAAGGTGGGGACGTGAGGGTTTCCCAGTGTCCTTCAGCCTGTCCCCGAGGTGCCACAGCCATCAGGGATGCGACTGATGAGACGCAGTCACTCCCTGCCCTGAGGAGCACAGCAGGTGTCGCTGGCACCCGGGGTGGGTGCAGCTTGGTGGAGCTTTCTCTTTGTGTCTGGCCCGGCTCAGGTTGTTCTGGAACAGTGCTGGCTGCCTTGTCCGTGTCACCTTCCCGTGCCTGAGATTGTTCTTTCTGGGTGCTGTCGCAGTCAGACGCAGAGCTGTGGCCCAAGGCCTGCTTTGGTTTCTGCAGCAGTCTGGCCCCAGACTCTGCGGAGGAAAAGATTGGGCCGCAGGTGTGCCCACGCGCCCAGCTCAGGCCCGTGCTGTGGCTGCTGGGGTGCTGCTCCCCGCGTTACAGGAGGAGACTGAGGCAGCAGTGGCTCTGCAGTTTTGTCTTTGTTCTCGGTGCTGAGGAAGGAACCCCCAGACCCTGGTGCCAGGCGCTGTCGCCCCTGCCCCGGGGTTCGGGCATCTGGCAGGGCTCTGAGGACAGGCTCCCGACTGCAGCCTGTGGCCTGCCCCCGACCTCGTGGGCATGCCTGTGGTGACTTGTCACTGACACGTGGAGGTGAGGCACTCACGGTTTATCATCCCAACACACCCAGTGCCCTGGCCTGTGCTGGCTGTCGCAGGACGGCAGCTGCAGGCGGGTCGGACCCAGCAGTGGTCACCGCCCTCGCTCCCTCGCCCCAGGCCACTCTGGGTTGCAGAACGCAGTCACCGCATAGGTCACTGCGAAGTGAGTGCAGATTGCAGCCTCAGGCTGCCCGACAGGGTTCGGGCCATCCCACCTGCCCCTTTCCCACTGTGTCCTGTGACGTGACCCCAGCCCGAGAGCCAGGTCCCTAGGGCTCAGAGCAAGACAGTGCCTCGCTTGCTCAGACTTTCCAGAACCTTCTGCCCTGGTGTGGAGAGTGGTTGGGGTCAGGCTGAGACAGAGCACTGGGAATTGGACAGACAGCCTCCCCTCCTGCTGCTTCTGCAGCCACGAGTGTGCGCCTGGAGAGGCGAGGCTGCTGGCGTGCGGGGTGGGTTCCACTGGATAGAGAGCGGGGCTGGGGCAGAGTCCCCTGTGCCAGGAAGGCCAGTGATAGTCTGCCTGGAGCCCATGGCTCCTGGGGCTGGAGGATGGACCCTCAGGATCTGCCCCCATTTTTCCTACGTAAGGGAACTCAAGACACACAGGCTAGTCCGTGCTTCCCGGATTTGCAGTGGCCACTGGGCGCCGCCTCCCAGGTGGCAGGCATGTATGAGCCAGGCTGGGCCACCCTCGGGGGAGCAGCAGCTCTGGGACTGTGTTCTACGGATGTCCCACGGGCCTCAGGGGACTGGGGCCTCATTTGTTTGTGGCTTGGGTTTTCCTTTTCTATTTTTTTTTCTTTTTATAAGTTTTCGTGTGAAGTTGATTTTCCCAGGGTGTAAGACACAGCCAGATGAGAAGCTATCTTGTCCAAGCCAAGATTGCCTGGGTAGTGGGTTCCGGGCCAGGCACTGCCAGCCATCACTGCATCTCACCTCTGACAAGGCCAAGCGTGTCCACTGGCAGCCAGAACCATCCACACAGCTCTCAGGCCCCCTGGTCAGCGCCCGGCTGACCAGCGGTGTCCTACCTGACACTCCCAGGGCAGGGACAGAAGGCCACGTGTTAGGAGAGCCCCAGCTCAGAAGTATGAGAGCACCCTTGGCGCCCCAAACCACTCCTACTTAATGCCCTGAGATAGCGCACTGGCGGCCTACCTCCTCCCGCCTCTGTGCTGGAGAGGCACAGGTGCCACCCACCTCAGTTGACATCAGGTTCCCGCCCTCAGCTCCCAAGGCAGCGAGGGAAGGGGCATGAAGCACAGTGATCACCACCCTGCTTAAGAGCAGAGCCATGGCTATCCTTGCGTGCCAGGCCTGGGGCACCTAGCGGGACAGGCCCGTGTGCTGGGCTCCTTCCCATCAGCATAGACAAGAAGCAGAGTTGGGATCATCTCTGGAAAGGCCTGGGAAGACAGACAGGAAGTGATGGTCTGTGGAACAGGCTCATGGGGCCTGGGCAGATCCCTGCCTTCCTGGCTGGCACTGAGACTCCAAGCTGTTTTAGGAAGGTAGTGGGGACCGTCCAGGGCCCAGCGAGGGGCATTAGGTCTGACGTCTGCCATGTCAGGGAAGAAGCCCTTGGCGAGGTCAGGCCTGGCTGCAGCTGGCAGAGTCTGGGACAGTGACAGCATGAGGCCTGACGCGCTGTCTCCTGTGTATCCTGGGGGCCCAATCTGGTCATGGAGAGCTTGCTTAGGGGCTCCGGTGCTCACCAAGGCCACTCTGGGGAAGCACCACACCCAGTCGGGAAGTGGGGACGTGTTGGGTTTCCTGGTAGGCCAGAGGAAGTTCCTTCAAGCCTGCTGTCACAAAAGGCAGCGGTGGCTTGCATAGCCAGCAAATTCCAAATATCGACGTGAGCCCGCAATGTGTGCTTAGGGACTGTGACACCTTCCTGGGCACAGCGGTGGCTCGTGGACACCTTGCTCACCACATTCTAAATGGCCCTGTGGGGCAGTGGAGGCCTGTGTCTGTCCCCAGGGACCAGGACGCTCTAAGGGCAGGAGCTGGCCACCCTGTGTGTTCCTCCATGGTGGTGTGTCTGAGGACCCGAGAGCTGGCCTGCCACACTGGGGGACTGAGGCTCCTGACTGGGGGAGGGGGTGGGACTGTGCTCAGCAGGGGGACTGGGAAGAGCCAGAGGGTGGCTGCAGCTCCCAGGCAGAGACAGTCAAGGTCTGCCTGTGATGAGGACAGAAGGCTGGGCCCCGTCTCCCTCTCCCCGCCTGTGAGCTGGTGACCACCAGGGCACGCACGGCACCCAGCACCTCTTTAGCCCCCCTCCTCCCTGTGCTCTCCAGGCCAACGCAGGCTCCAGTGTCCTGCGACGGCCGTGGGGTCTGCGACGGCCGTGGGGTCTGCGATGGCCGGTGTCCATGGGCGTATGTCGTCTTGGTGCCGCAGCTGGTAAACTGGGGCAGGCGGGCCCTGACAACGCAGGTGGATCCACGGAGGGTCTCAGTGCCCCTGAAGGACCCCGACCTGCAGACTCTCCAAGCAGCTCTCTGTTCTGGGCCTGGGTAGGGCTGTGACAGAGGCGCGGGTCCCTGTCCCTGGGAGCGAGGCCATCCCTAGCTGCTACTCCACGTGGTGGTGGACAGTGGGCCCCGGCGACTCCGCAGCCACCAAGCCGCCTTTCCTTATGAAGATGAGCATGACTGTCCGAGGGTGGCGGCCAGGCCAGGCGAGACTCCAGGCGTGCGCTGCACACGCACACACACACGCACACCTGTTCCCACCAGAACCCTTCTGTGACTAGCTTCTCTGTCACGCCCGGTCACCTCCCTCATGGCTCCTCCTTCTTTGGCAGCCACTAGTTCCCCTGCCATGCTTGAAAGGCTACCCGCTCTGCCTAGTCTGGCAGTCCCGTTGCAGAGCCTGGCGTCTTGTGCTGGGGTAGACGCTCTACCCAGTGACACCTCAGTCTCCTTTCCCACCCGGAGGCTTATCTCTCCACTGTGCGTGCCCCTCGAGGGTGTCTGGTTTACAGGTGACATTGTCAACAGAGGCTGTGCCGGGCAGATCCAGCAGGTATGGCTTGGCTACCATCTCGCTGTGCACACAGGCTGGCCAGAGAAGTGGGAACAGACTCAGTGCACTTTGCCTCTCAGGGCTTGGGCCATGCCCTCTAGGGTCCCAGCACAGCTCTGGTAGGGCAGCAGAGCCCACACACCCATCAGCCCTGCCAGGCCCCTGTTGTGCTGGACTTAGCTGCGCGCCACCCAGTTTGCCCCCAAGGTGACGGCAGCAAGGCAGCTCTCATGGGGATGGTGACCTCCCTCAGGGCTGGCGGCTCTCTGCCAAGATCCAGGGGTTTGCATGCACCCTGCATTCCCGCTCTGCCATGGGCAGCTATGAGTGGGTCCCCACAGGCTTACAATGGGCCTGCATCCGGCCCCCTGGCTCTGGAGCGCAGGTGCCTGGAGGACTTCTGCAATGATGCCCAGAGCGTGGGGGTGTGGCTTGCTCACAGCATGTACAGTGGCTGGTGATGTGGGGCTCTTGGGCTTTGGGGGCTGGGACCCTAGACCCGGGACTGTTAGGAGAGCAGATGAGTGTGCTCTGGGTTCCTCTCTTTCTGCCTTGCTGTCTTCCCTGAGACTCCGGGTCCCCGGGTTCAGGTGCTGTTCCCCCGGAAGCTGTGGCCCTGCCTCACCTCTCTGCATTTACCAGAAGAGCTGGGCCTTGTGGGGGGTGACATCCTGCCTCTCTCTGCCCTGCCTGGAGAAGTGAAACAGGCCCACGAAAGCCAGCAGGCCTCCCTGGGAACACCCAGAGGAGGCGGTGGGTGCTGTGAAGACACCCAGGTGTCACAGGAGCCCTGCTTTCTTCCTCCCTCTTCCCACCTGAGCTCTGTCCTCTCCGCAGACATGGATATTTGGGAGAGACTCTGGGGAGCCCCAGGAGCAGCTCTATGCCCTGGGCACAGCTGGCCAGGAGCACGGTGGTCTTCTGCAGAGCACTGTGGACTGGGAGGGCCCCTCTGGCCCCTCTGGCCCCTCTGCAGCGGCCCCGCTTCCTGCTGCCCTTGGTCACTTCCTCCCTGGCTACCCTACAAGGTCTTTACTGTCCCTGCCTGCGGTGAGGGCACCACACAGCCCTTGCAAAACCCTTGCCCACATCGGGCAGCAACTCCAAGGCGGGGCACCAGAGCAGTGAATGCTTCACAGGCACCGGCTCCCAGAGGCCAGCCTGCCACTGTGCGTGTGGGGTGTGCATGCTTTAGAAGCACCCCGCTCAGTGTTCGCTGGCCCCCGTGTGGGGGTGACGCAGGCAGTGGCTGCCCTCTTGTGTGTGTGTCCCAGGGGCTTGCATGTGATGAGGACTGCGGCGGCGGGCAGGCGAGAGCATAGAGCCTGCACCCCAGTGGGCTATCGTGTGCCGTAGGCATTTAGATAGTGACGTGCTCGCAGGGCTTTCTGCGCCAGGCTCAGGCTTAGGGCTGCTCTGCCTCTCAGGTCCAGGCTCCTGGTGACCAGGCGTGCTGTGGAGTCCTGGCTTCCCCAGGGGCCTTGCCTATCGGGTGTCAGCGTCACAGTGGCAGGCACCCAGGTCCACCCACAGGGTCCCGGACTGGGCCTCGGCGGGCACAGCGGCTATTCCTGCGGCCAGTGGGAGCCTTGCTGTGTCCTCACGAGCCTCCCTCCTCCCCGACAGCTGGTCAGTGAGAAGGTTGGCGGAGCTGAGGGGACCAAGCTGGACGATGACTTCAAAGAGATGGAGAAGGTGGGTTCCAGGTGCAGTCCACATTGCACCAACAGCACTGGGCTGCAGGGTGGGCCCCCTGCTGCCGGAGGACGAAGGGCCTGCACCCTGGTGTCCAGTGGCTCCAGCGTGCTGGCTTTCTCTGCAGAAGGTGGATGTCACCAGCAAGGCCGTGACGGAGGTGCTGGTCAGAACCATCGAGTATCTGCAGCCCAACCCAGGTAGGGCCTGGGTCTGCTGTGCCGGCCTCTGATCCCCACCCGGGAAGGGGACTGTGGCAGGCTGCTTCCTCAGTCCTCCCCTGAACGGAGGTGGCCTATGGTAACCTCCCAAGCAAGGGTCTCTTCTGGTGACTCTCTGGGCCAGTGTGCGGTGGGACCGGATCTTCTCTGGCAAGGGTGAGGCAGGACCATGGCCAGGGACCCAGATTGTAGTGCTGTGACCATTCAGCCTTTGCTGCTCCCCTCTCCCCTCTCCTTTGGGCACTTGGGGAGACACCTTCCTGTCGCCCGGCTGATTGGCCAGCGCAGGATGCGGGTCCTGGTCCGGGGTATGCCCCAGGACAGTCTGGAGTGCAGAGGAGCCTGGGGTCCCACCTGGGCGTCTGTCCCCTGGCAGCCTCACGGGCCAAGCTGACGATGCTAAACACCGTATCGAAGATCCGAGGCCAAGTGAAGAACCCCGGCTACCCACAGTCGGAGGGGCTGCTGGGCGAGTGCATGGTCCGCCACGGCAAGGAACTGGGCGGAGAGTCCAACTTCGGTGAGGGGCTGCTGAGGAACCTGGCGGGAGGGTCTTTGTCGGCCATATTCTGGCCTGCATCTGCACGTGGGTTACTGGGGAGTGGGGACCCTTGCTCACAACAGCCACCCTTCCCTACAGGTGACGCCCTGCTGGACGCGGGTGAGTCCATGAAGCGCCTGGCCGAGGTGAAGGACTCGCTGGACATCGAAGTCAAGCAGAATTTCATCGACCCGCTGCAGAACCTGTGCGACAAGGACCTGAAGGAGATCCAGGTGCCGCCCCGTCCCTGGGTAGGCGGGAGGGCCCCACACAGCCGTGCCGCCTGTCACGTGTCTGCGCCCACAGCACCACCTGAAGAAGCTGGAGGGCCGCCGCCTGGACTTCGACTACAAGAAGAAGCGGCAGGGTAAGATCCCCGACGAGGAGCTGCGCCAGGCCCTGGAGAAGTTTGAGGAGTCCAAGGAGGTGGCGGAGACCAGCATGCACAACCTCCTGGAGACCGACGTGCGTGGGGGTGTCATCTGGACCCTCCCCTGTGGTGTGGGTGTGGTAGGGGACCCCACCTCCAGAACGGGCCTCTTCCCCCATCTCAGATTGAGCAGGTGAGCCAGCTCTCGGCCCTGGTGGATGCGCAGCTGGACTACCACCGGCAGGCTGTGCAGATCCTGGAGGAGCTGGCAGACAAGCTGAAGCGGCGGTGAGTGCGGCTGCTGTGCGCCCTCTGCTGGCCAGCCTGGGCAGCGACCTAACCCACTGGGCCCTTGGAGTGGGGTGTTAGTAGCAGTGGGGTCCCAGGAGGGGGCAGGCCACGGAGATGGCACTGGTGGCCAGCTGCTCAGGCCGACGCCCTCCTCTATGCGGGCAGAGGTGATGGGGGACTCTGGGTAGGGCCAGGGCAGGGACACCAGGGTCTGTGGTGCTCAGGGCCTTCCGTCCCTGCAGGGTGCGGGAAGCCTCTTCACGCCCCAGGCGGGAGTTCAAGCCCCGGCCTCGGGAGCCCTTTGACCTTGGAGAGCCGGAGCAGCCCAACGGGGGATTCGCCTGCACCCCAGCACCCAAGATCACAGGTAGCAAAACTCCACGGGAGGTGCCGGGCTGGAGCTAGGCCTGCCCGCCTACTCATGCCTGCCTTCTCGTGAACAGCCTCCTCCTCGTTCAGATCAGCAGACAAGCCCGCCAGGACTCCCAGCAGGAGTATGCGTGAGTGTCCAGGGTGGGCGCTGTCCCCACTGTGGCTGCCGTCCCGGGGGTGAGAGGGACCACGCAGCCCCAAGTGCCCGCACCCTGACACCCCCACCCGCTCCCAGCACCCCTAGACCAGCCCAGCTGCAAGGCACTGTATGACTTCGAGCCCGAGAATGATGGCGAGCTGGGCTTCCGCGAGGGCGACCTCATCACTCTCACCAATCAAATCGACGAGAACTGGTATGAGGGCATGCTGCACGGCCAGTCGGGCTTCTTCCCGCTCAGCTATGTGCAGGTGCTGGTGCCCCTGCCTCAGTGACCCCACCTTCACACTGGCCGTGGCCAGCGTGGTGGCGGCCTAACACCGAGGTGCTCTGGAAACACTAACGTTCCTTCAGGGAGGACTCCCTCCCCACTCACGCCCCCCTGGGTCCCCGTCCTAAGACTTGGGAAGGCCCGCCCTGAGGTCCTGTCGCCTTCCTGGTGGCGGCAGCACCCACCCATGTCAACCCCTCCCAGCCCGTTGCTGGCGATGGGCCCCGGCACCTCTCCAGGCTCCCCAGAGGCAGGCGGCTGAGGCTGGCCAACTCCACACACGGATGCCTGGCACCAGCTACACGGGCAGAAGTGCACGTGGCACACGCGTGCACACCTCCCACGGGACCAAACTCAGCCTCAGCCCGCCGAAGGCCAAGCACAAAGGCCCTGAATTGGGGACGTTCCGAGGTCCTCGGCACCTTCCAAGCAACCTTCCGTTGCTGCCTGTCCATGTGACCCCGCACCTGCGGGCCTCCAAAGGCCGCTGGCAGGTCCCTTCTCCGGCCAGGTGCCAGTACTCGAGGCCTCTGGCCTGGGCTCAGTCACATTCCTCTCTACAGTGGCCCCACAACCTGTGGCTTCTCCCTGGCATGTGGGGCCACCCCCCACGGGCAACGCTGTCCTGCTCCAGCCTGGACTGAGGCGAACTCTACTCCTGATTTTTTTAAAAAGTATTAAATGTCTCTTTCTACAGCCACTTGTCCCGTGTTGATTCAGGACCCCACATGGCCCGCCGCCCCACACAACCCGCGGCCCACGCTGTGGGTGCCAAGTCTTTATTGCCCAGCCCGTTCCAGGACAGCAGTCCCTGTGTGGCCTCAGCTTGCCTGCTTGAGCACACTGCAGACCTGCTCCAGCACGTGGCATGTGCCCTGTTCCTTTGGGGTTCTGCTGGCCAAGGACATCTGCAACAGCAGGGGTGAGGTCAGGCTCTGGACACGTGTGTCTCCGACACACACACACCAGGGCTGCAGCCCAGAAAGAGTGACGTGTGCAGCACTCAGTAGGCCTGGGCCACTTTGGGAGTTTTTGGTTCTGTGGGAGATTTTTTGGTTTGGTTTTGGGGGAACAAGATCGTTGCCGTGTAGCCCAGGCTAGCCTAGAACAAGACACACACACCCACACTACCTTTGGGTGCTGGGTTGACAGGTGTACACACTAGCCTCACAGTGGGGAGTCTGAGCATTGTGGTGCAAGCACCCTCCCAGTGGTGTTCAGCTGCACAGCCAGACCTCAAGCCACACAGGGCCCAGCAGCCAGGGGAGGCTCCCGCATGCTGCTTGTGCAGCAGGCGCCCTTAGTCAGCCACCATGTCCTGTGACCGCCCTCCCAGGGACCCTAGGATGCGGCCTGTGCTCCCCACAGGACAGGGTGGTGGCCCACGGCCTCACCTTGAGCTTGTCCAGGTAGGTGTGCTCTGGGCTCCATGCCTCCTGGAACCTCACGAGGTCGGGGGCGCCCTTGTAGAACTCCGCCAGCAGAACCTGCAGGGAGCAGGCAGCACACTGGTTCCCGCCCATCCTTGACCCGGCCTGCCTGGGCTCTGGTCTAGCCTCATCCCTACAAGTTGCACCCAGGAGCCCTCAGGAATGACAAAACACATCTGAGTCCACACAGCTACTAAAACATGGCCACCCCCGGGAGTGATGGGGGCACGTCTGTCATCCCAGCCTTGAGAAAGCAGAGGCTTGGTGGTCAGCAGCTCAGCCACTCAAGAGAGGCCATAGCAAAAACAAACATGTGAAACCAGTAGCCCTGGAGCAGCCACGGGCAGCTCACCATCTCCTGGAGGACGTCATTGGTCAGGAAGCTGTCCTGGACATACGCCACCTCCACGTCCATGGGAATGCCATAGTCGCTGGGCCTTTGCTGCTGAGGGACCGGGCCAGTCAGAGAGGCCCTGCCTGACCCTAGCCAGGGGCTCCTGGACTCTGACCCTGAGGGATGCTGGGGGCCAGGGCATCCCCCAGAGGGACCACTGATGGAGAAACTGAGGCACAACTGCGCAATAAATCCCAGAACTGGAATCACCTGCTTCAGATGCATGGCACATCCTACAGCCCCCAAACATCTGCTCAGATGTGACCCCGCCATGCCCAGCCGCATCCCTGCCCCCAGCTGGCCTCCAGCTCACCCACCTCAGGAGGAGGCATCACCCAGAACGGGCAGATCTTGGACTCAGGGCCTGGGTTGCCAGAGTAGTACGGGGCTGTGGGAACAACAGTGGGTTGAGTCCAGGGCTCAGTGGGCCTGGCAGGGTGAGTAGCCCACCCCCCGACCCCTGCCAGGGCCTCACAGCACAGCAGGGCCAGGCAGGGCTGGAAGCCATTGCTGGAGCCCTGCAGTCGTAGCTGGTACTCCATCTGCGTGTCGATGTCCTGCAGGGACGGCACCGCGGGGCTGTGCGGGTGGCTGTGGTACCAGCCCACCAGGGACAGGCCTCGCAGGAACAGGATCTGGTAGATCTAGGTTGGGGGGCAGAGCGGTGCAGGGCCTTAGTCTCACACTGAGGCTGTTAGTCAGTGTCCCTCCCCCACCACAGGAGGAAGTGTGACTAATAAACACATCTGGGAGAGGAGAGATGGCTCTGTGGTTAGAGCACCGGCTGCTCTTGCAGAGAACCTGGGTTCAGTTCCTGGCACCCAAGGCAGGCAGCTCACAGTTGTAACTCAGGTTCCAAGGATCTGGCGCCCTCTTCTGGGCACCCACGTGCACGTGTGCAGATAGACACACACACACACACACACAAATTTTTTTTTTTTTTTAAAGGAATACATCTGGAGCCAGGTGGTGGTGAGCACCTTTAATCCCAGCACTTGGGAGGGAGAGGCAGGCGGATCTGTGTGAGTTTGAGGCCAGCCTGGTCTACAGAGTGAGTTCCAGGACAGCCAGAGTTACATAATGAGACCCTGTTTAGAAAAAAAGAGAAATACCTCTGTGGTCTGAAGAGATGGCTCAGTGGTTAAAAGCACTGGCTGATCTTCCAGAGGTCCTGAGTTCAATTTCCAGCACCCACATGGCGGCTCACAACCATCTCTAATGGAATCTGATGCCCTCTTCTGGCATGCAGGTGTACAGGCAGATAGAGCACTCATATAAATAAATTCTTCTTGCCCCAGTGAGCTGACTCAGCAGGTAAAGGTACTTGAACCTGGTTCCCAGGACGGGGCATGGGAGAGAGATCTGACTGCAGCAAGCTGAACATTGGCACCCACGCACACTAAGTAGATGACTTCAGTTTTGTTTTTGTTTTTTGAGACACAGTTTCTCTGTGTAGCCCTGGCTGTCCTGGAACTTGCTCTGTAGACCAGGCTGACCTTGAACTCCTTGTTCCTCCTGCCTCTGCCTCCTGAGTGCTGGGTTAAAGGTGTGCACCACCATGCCTGGCCCTAATAAATAATTTCCAGCAACTGGGGCTGGAAAGATGACTCAGTGGTTAAGATCACTCGGTGTCAGGTTCAGTTCCCAGAACCCACTTGGCAGCTCACAAGCATCCATAATTCCAGTTCCGGAGGATCTGACTCCCTCTTCTGACCTCCAAGGGCCCTGGATGCACAGACACACGCAGACAAAACACTATACAGAAGATGAAATCTTTTTAAAACTACATCTAGGCTAGGCACAGCCACAGGCCTAACATCCCAGGACTGGAAACAGAGGGGCCAGCCTGGTCAACACACCCGGACCCCGCCGTCCTGAAGGGCAGAGCCAGCATCTCCGCCCCAGGCACGCGCAGAGCATGGACACTGCCCCCTCACTTACCTCCTCCTCAACGGCGGCCCCAGTGTCAGCGTCCCCCAGCCGACTCCTGCAGGGGAAGGCTCTCAGCACAGACAGCACTGCGGGTACCCAACAGGAAGCCATCAGTCCTGCCCCTGACACGCCCTTGTCCACCCAATCCCAATACCCACTCTGGTTGTTGATGTCCCAGCGACCGCCGAGGTAGCCCACGACCTCGCTCCTGGTCAGGTGACAGTGGAAATCCTAGGAATGGGAGGGGGAGAGCTGGCCCGTGCTGCACAGGCTGCACTTCCTGTCTCGATGCAGGAGCCAGCCACCCTCTTCCTGTGTGCATCTATCGAGCACCTACTGTTCACCTGGGGGTTCGTGGGTGCACATTTATGCACCTAATATGTGCAGAGGCTCTGGGGTCCGTTCCCAGCACCAAAGGAAGTAATGACCTGTTATTTACTAATAGCAAGCAGTTACTGAGTGCCTTCAGTACGTCATATTCCTAACCCTCAGGCCCCCACCCAGGCCAGCAAGCTCCTTCTCCCTGGACGTGGCAGGTGACCTGGCAACGCGACTTTCAGTCACATACCAACAGAAACAGCACGTTACTGGAAACGGCCACGTTGAACGGCTGGAACTTATTGATGGCAGCGAAGGATGTTACTTCTACCAGAGTGTGGGGGTTCCTGGAGCGGCAGCCGGGGGTGGGGAGGGGGGACAGGGCTTCAGAACTCGGGCTCTTCCCCACCCCACCCAGTCTTCCTCCTGAGCCCACTCCAGCAGCTGAGGAGTCCAGGCCCTGCCAGGCCCCTGCTTCTGCTCCACCAAACCAACCAAGGGCTCCAGGGAGCCAGGACCAGGGCAGACGGGCGTAACTGACCTGGCAGAGTCGCGGCTGCCCAGCATACAGTAACGGACAGGCACCCGGACCTTGTCGGCACGCTTGCCCGGGGGTGTGGCCTCTGGGGAGAGGAGCGAAGGAGATGAGTCAATGCGAACCCTCCCCTCCCGTCTCTCCGCACAGAAGCGAGGATGTCCAGGAAGTACGAGGAGATGGGCTGGCAAGATGGCTCAGCAGGGCAACCTGATGGCATGAGTTTGATTCCCAGAACCCACCTGGAAGGAGAGACCCAACTCCTGGAAGGTTTCCTCTGACCTCTACATGCTCACGCACGATAAATAAATAACACGCGCCCTTAACCCCAGGATTCAGGAGAACTCTGTGAGTTCTAGGCCAGCCGGGACTACAGTGAGACCTTGTCTCAACAAAAAGAAAAAAGAAAATAAAAATAAAAGAATCGGGCAGAGAGCGAAATTAGGCTGGACTGCCAATCGGGATTCCCGGGGTAAGAAGCATGGAAGCCAGCCGCCTCCCCCTGCCGCAGCCCCCACCTGACTCCGAGGGGCCCCTCCCAGGGGGTCTGCGGCCTCTGTCCTCTGCAGAGACCCCGGCAGCCACGTCCTCCTCCTCCTCCTCCAACAGCAGTTCCTCCTCCTCCCCTTCGCTGGTGGGGCTCTGGTGGAGTGGGGGGCAGTACCTCAGGGGAGGCCTCGCCGCCCCCCACGTCTGTCCCTCACAAGCCCAGACCTGAGTCCGAAGCGCCATTGCCTCGGGCGGCCACCAGGGGGCGGGGGTGAGCAGGGCGCTGCCCGTTCCCGGCCGTGAGCCTGCGGGTGAGACTCCCGCCTGCGCCCTGTCTGCCGCAGCCACTCGGGCTGTGTCCTGTGTCCTGCCCAGGCCTTCACCCCCCCTCCGCCCGCACCTCGTCGGCTGCAGCCGCCGGCACATGCAGCTGGTGCCGGCGGAGCCAGGCCGCCTTGTACTTGTCCAGCTTCTGGCCCTTGTACTTGACCGAGGCCCAGCCGCAGCCGGACTTCTTGGCCGGGTTGACCAGCTTCTTGCAGTGCGTGGCCCAGGCGCTGGGCGAGTTGAAGACTTGCCCGGTCTCCTGCCACACAATCCTGCCGTCCGGCTGCAGGTCCCCGATAAACTTCCTGCCCTGCGGAGACAGAGGGCTGGGACACACGCACTCCCAGGGATCCCTGAGGCTGAAGCTGCACCTGTTGCACCTCGACATCCTGGTACTCAACACCCAGGTGCACAACTGTACAGTGAGCGATGGCAGCCAGAGCAGACATATGGGGAGGCTGAGACAGGAAAACCACAGTTCAAAATCTGCCAGGACACTTAATAACGCTTTGGTCTCCGTGTGCCTCAGTCCGGAGACATCTTACACTGCGCATGACCTGAAAACCTACAGGTGGGTGAGTGTCCCAGAACGATCCCAGGGCTGGCACAGGAGACACACTCTGGACAGAGCTCAGAATTTACGGCAAGACTATGGTGTGGTCAGGGTGGAGCCCCGCCCAGGACCCCCCAGTGAGGGCTGGGGGCGTGGTCAGGGTGGGGCCCCGCAAGGATCCCCCAGTGAGGGGCTGGGGGCGTGGTCAGGGTGGGGCCCCTCTCAGGATACCCCCAGTGAGGGGCTGGGGGCGTGGTCAGGGTGGAGCCCCGCCCAGGACCCCCCAGTGAGGGGCCGGGGGCGTGGTCAGGGTGGAGCCCCGCCCAGGATCCCCCAGTGAGGGGGCTCGTGGCGTGGTTAGGGTGGAGCCCCGCCCAGGATCCCCCAGTGAGGGCTGGGGGCGTGGTCAGGGTGGGGCCCCGCAAGGATCCCCCAGTGAGGGGCTGGGGGCGTGGTCAGGGTGGGGCCCCTCTCAGGATACCCCAGTGAGGGGCTGGGGGCGTGGTCAGGGTGGGGCCCCGCCCAGGATCCCCCAGTGAGGGCTGGGGGCGTGGTCAGGGTGGGGCCCCGCAAGGATCCCCCAGTGAGGGCTGGGGGCGTGGTCAGGGTGGGGCCCCTCTCAGGATACCCCAGTGAGGGGCTGGGGGCGTGGTCAGGGTGGGGCCCCGCCCAGGATCCCCCAGTGAGGGCTGGGGGCGTGGTCAGGGTGGGGCCCCGCCCAGGATCCCCCAGTGAGGGCTGGGGGCGTGGTCAGGGTGGGGCCCCGCCCAAGATCCCCCAGTGAGGGGCTGGGGTGTGGCGGGGACCTGCCGCGCGTCCGCGCGCACGCGCCTCACCAAGTAGAAGATGGACAGCACGCCCTCGCCGGGCTCGAGCAGCGCGTCCTTGAGCAGCACCCGCAGCGTGACCGCGCGCCGCGTGAGCGCGCCCCCCAGGGCCAGCCCGGGCGCCGCCGCGATGCCGATGCCGCCGCCGCCGCGCCCCGCGCCGCGCTCGGGGTCCTCCGCCTCGTCCTCATCCTCCTCCGGCGCCTCCTCGGCCGCGGCCGCGGGGGACAGGGGCTCGGGAGCTGCAGCGAGACAGACGGGCTGCAGACGCGGCGCCGGGCGCGCTCCCCGCCCGCGCGGGCCGTCCTACCTGCCATGGCCGCCGCGTCCCGCGCGCCCTCCGCCCGCCCGGCCCCGCCCCCGGGACGCCGCCGCCCATTGGTCGCCGGCGATGGGCGGGGAAGACGGGCCCGCTGGGGGCGGAGGGGTCGCCGAGCCCCGGGTTGTGCTCCGGAACGACTGGGGAAACTGAGGCGGAGGATGTGGGAGATCCGGAGGAGGAGTGAGGCGCAGGACCCTCGCATGCAGGGACTAGAGACCCCGTACCGGGTTGCAACCCTGCGCGCGCGGCAGTAGTTCAGCCTGCTGGAAAGTGATGGGAAACTGAGGATCTCAGAGCCCCAGGGACGTTAGGGAAACTGAGGCCGGATGGGGACTGCACGCCCCACCCGAGATTCCCGCCTGCTTGCTGCACCCCGAGGCCGAGGTCGATGAGGGAAACTGAGTCCCCCCGACCACCGCGCTAGATAGGCGCAGAGCTCTCGGTGGAGAGAAACTGAGGTTTGTAAGAACCCAGCTTCAGCCTCTAAGGGGTTAACTCAGCCAATTGACAGCTCACGTCAGCCAATCACCAGGTGCCTCCCGCATCCAATCAGCTGTCAGGGCTGGTTCCCATCCAGCCAATCGGCGCCCATTGGTACCAAGGGGCGGGAAGGGGCGGGCCTTGTCCGCTCGCCGGGCCGGGGTTCTTTGTTCCCACCACGCCCCGGACCTTCGCCCCGCGTCCGGCCCGTGATGTCCCAACTCCGGGAGGTCTGAGAACCCGGGGCGGGGACTCAGCACAGCGGGATGGAGTTTGCCCACTGCGGAGAGAGAGGCAGGGCGCTCTGCAAAGTTCTAACGAATGACTATCATTATTTCCCCTAGCCCAGGCCACCCGGGCTCCGCAGAGACCAGGTTAGCCCCGGCTTACCTCCTCTCCTGCTCAATAAATATACTAACTACCTTATGCCGGGCAAAGCCTTGAGCGAGGCTCCAGGTTCGTACACCAGCCGTCTTCATGGGACAGCGCACACCCACCCTGGTCCCAGAGGGATCTTTCAGTCCGTGGCTCCCTATTAATTTTTCTTTTCCTTCCTTCTTTCAAGTATTGAGATAGGATCTCATAGCTGGCCTGGAACTCGGTGTGTTAACCAGATTGGCCTCAAACTTGCAGTCATCCTCCTGCCGGCTGAAATCACAGGTTTGCATATCCACAGCCAGCTCCCCTGTGGCCTTTGACAACTTGAAGCAGCCGCTGTGGCTTGACCCTGTCCAGAAAGCACTCTGAAGATAACGTCGGGTAGCTGGACAGATAGGGTAGGCGCACACGCGACTCCGTGCCGACCTTATCATTGTGTAAAGTCCAGGCGCCCTAGCCGAGGACTGAGGAAAGTTGATTTTTGGAAGCAGCATCGCCTGCATACCAGACTGAACTAGTTACTGTGTAACTAAGCTGCTTTTTGATTCTCCCGCCTCCACCTCCCAAGTTCTGGAAAGACAAAAATGTGCTACCAAAATGCTGGCTGTGTTTATGATTATATACATTGATTGATTGCACTGGAATTGACCTTAGAGCCTTTTACTAGCCAGGAGTCAGGTCCCCAGGCCCTCTCTGTACTGTAAGCACTAGCCCCCTGACTGGAATCTCCCAGGGAGGGGCTGGGTGTGACTCCCTGGTACAGTGCTTACCTAGCAGTTCAAAGGCTCTGGATGGCGTCTGCAGCAACAGGAAAAACTGGGGATTGGACAAAAGGAGAAAAATCACACGGTTTATTATAATTATTCAAAATAGCAAAAGCAGCGAGCATCAGGCCTGATGACCCAAGCCTGGCGTTTCAGCCCTTAAGGCTCAGAGACGGGAAGATCTGGAGTTTAACGTCTGCTTAGGCTGTGTGTTCAGCCCAAACAAACACAAGCAAAAAACGCAGATGTAGTTGTTAGCTGCCGTGTTCAGCACGAGGGACAGGAAGCATTTTCGTAAGTGGGATCCCTGCCAGACCTCAGCAGAGGGATCCACCGTCATGGCCAACGCCACCCTCAACAGTGCAACCCTGAGCGTCTCCATGTCTCTGCTCAGGGGATTTTTTTCCTTTCTTTTTGAGAATGCTCAGGTGCTCCACTGATAGCACGTGCAGATCGTTAGCAATCAAACATCCCCCACAGAAACCCAACACCTACAAACAGTACAGAACGTCAAGGCCTTTGCATCCCTTTTTTCAACGGTGCCCAAAAACAATTATTGTAAATATAACTAAAAATAAACTTCTACAACATTTCCCCTTTTCTGTATAAAAAAAAATTACCTTTACAACACAATTTAACACTTCACCAGCAAAACCATTTACAAGAGGAACAATCACGAGTTGCTAACGCACAGGGCCAATGATACCAAACCTCTATCAAGCTTCTCACAATGTCCCTGGGCAGCAGAAAAACATCAATGTCCAATTATGTGCAATTCACTCATGGTCTTCTGGGCTCCTCCAAAGGGCTTGGGTCTGGCTCTGCCCTCTGCAGCACACACAGCTTTTCCTCCGGGCTCTGGCTGGCTCACACACTGCTGCTGCTGCTCTTGGTGGTTGTCCCGTGGCACTGGCCTCTTCAGAACTGCTGGGGTCCCTTGCTGCAGCTGGGCTGCTCTCACCAATGGGTTTTCCTGGGCTCTCTTCATGGTGCCAAACCTCAGCTTTTTTACATGACCCCTTCAATCTGGGCTTTCAACTGCTACTGAGGCTGCACCTTCACTAATGACCCTTCCTGGCCTTTCATAGTACCAAGCCTCAGCTGCTATCCAAAGACCCCTTCATTCCTTCAAAACCAGTACCAGCGGGGGTGACACTTAAAGTACCAAGTTCGGCTGCCAGCACGAGATACAAACTTGGCCAGTTCTGGAAGACAGCTTCTGTGTGCTGACCCTGAGGAGACACTTTCCAGGTTTTATGATAGAGTCTGGTTTGCTGGAAACATAACTGATCACTTTGTCTTCAGGAAGGGTTCTCTCATGGGTGGAGCTCTCATCATCAGAGCAGATATGTCTTATCAGGACCGCTTGTAGACAGGTTTGCAGAGAAAAAAAAAAAAACAACGGTTCAGTTTAACTATGCAGCTTTTTGGCTCTAAACTGTGTCTCCCACAGCAGCAGGGGGTCCTGGGCCAGCGGGAAGAATCTCCAGTTGAAACATTCTGGTGGTTTGCCATTTTTTCTCACCACTAAGGGGAACACACACCCTTCTTCATGGACCTCAAACACAAGACCCGCTTGGGCCTTACATACACTAAAAGCCATCAACAAACTCAGCTTACGGAACAGCAGTACACTCTGGTACCATTTTCCAAGCCTCGGTTACCGCCAGCGGCAGGAGGGAGTCAGCTCCAGGATCAGGAAAAGCCATGGAAACCTTGCTTCTTCCCTGCTCCCAGCTGAACTGTTTTCACCATGAAAATGTCTTTCTCTAAAGGCCTCTCTTCTGTGGCTCTCACTTTTGAGCCCTCTTTCTCACTTAGTTTTCACAACTTTCTCTTCACAGAGGCTCATTTCCCTTTCTCTCTCTACGCTTCCGTCAGGGGCCTTCAGTTAATACCTTAATCTCTATCTGGTGTCCTCTTTGAGAGCACTTGACCTGACTCTCCAAGGTCTGGGATTTTTCTCTTCTCCTTGTCTCCACGTTGAATTAGCTGGTGTGATGCCCTGCCCCACGTTGGTATGTCATTTGCAATAGTATGGTGGCTCACCAAGAAGACAAGGAGGCATATTCATATCTGTAAACCCCGCCAGACCTCAGCAGAGGGAACCACCATCCTGGCCAGCGCCAGACTCCATAGTGGAACGCTGATTGTCTCAGTTCAGTTTTTTTTTTCTTTCTTTCTGAGAATACTCAGGTAGTCTACTGATAGCACATGCAGATCATTAGCAATCAGACGTCCCCCACATAACCCAACAGCTGCAGACAGTACAGAACGCCAACACCGATGCATCCCTTTTCCCAACAGTGCACAAAAACAATTATTTTAAATATGACTAAAAATATAAACTTCCACAACACACGGGCATGGTGGCACACCGCAGTCATGACAACTCTCAGGAGGCAGAGGCAAGGAGGCTCAGAAGTTCAAGATCGCCCTCAGCTACTTAGGTAGCGGCCAGTGCTGCATGAGACCGCGTCTCAACACAGTAAGAGGAAGAAAACTGAAGTCAAATAATGGACGTACGCAGATATAAGTGTGGCGGGTGCCCGCGACACAGAGGCTGGGATATGGCGAGGGAGTAGGCGGTGTTGCTCAGTGGGGAAGGGGGCTTGCTGCCAAGCCTGACCACCTGAAATCATCCCATGACTCACACGGTGGAAGCTGAGAATCCAGTCCTGCGAGCTGTCCTGACTTCCATGCACATACACACAATAAATGCAGTAAACAAAAATCGGGTTGATGTGAGTTGAGTGTGCGTGAACAGAGAGCACCGAGAAGGTCCCTCCCGGGCTGACGTCCAAGCTGAGGACCATCAAAGTGTCTTTGATAACCCAGGGAATCTAACAGCCACCTCCGGTGACCGAAGCGGGATTCTGGATCCCGCGGTTGTACCTGCTGTCTGCTCCCGTGTCCTGTGTCCATCCCCCAGCCTCAGTCCCCTTCACAGGTCCCTGTCTCTGCTTGGGACGGAGCCCAGAGCTGCTGGGATTTCCCCGGGATCTAGCCCCGCCCAGCACTGCCAGAGGGAGGCGACTGAGTTGAGGAAACTCCCCAGGAACCTGTTGGGCTGCTTCCCGGCCAGGCTGGGGCTCCTGCTGGCAGGACAGGGACCTGGGCTGGCATGGCTTCGGCCCTGAGCCCACCCCGGGGCCCCAAGCCCAAAGGTGTGCTGCCTTCACACTACTACGAGAGCTTCCTAGAGAAAAAGGGGCCTTACGACCAGGTACGAGGGCAGGGCGCTTGCCACACGGACCTGGCAGGGAGTGACTGGGACCACACTTGGTGGAGCAAAGCAAAGCTGCCAGCTGTGGAAGGCTGTGGCCATCTGTCTGTCTCTGAGTGTCTTTTTACATTCTGTCCTCTGATCCCTGTCTGTCTGTCTGTCCACTTTCCTGCTGGCTGTTGGACTCTCAATCTTTCTGACTGGGTCTCTTTTCCATTCTCTAAATATAAACAAGATTAGAGACTTCCTCTGGGAAATGAGGTGTCCTCTCCTGGGGCTCCTCCCCCTCCCGGCCCAGAAGTAACCCCATGAACTAGAAGTTCTGGGCCAAGGTCAGGGCACATGGGATGTGGAAATGGTGACAGCTGACAGCAGCCACACAGGAGAGGCTTGTTTTGTTGAGACAGGTTTTTAGGGCTATAACACAGAAGGGCTTTAAACTTGAAGCAATCCTCCTGCCTTATCTTTTCAAGTGATGGGATGATAGGTATGCTCCACCATCATGCTCTGCTCATATGCATTTTCTGCTGATTGCACTGCTTCAATTCCCGGCTTCCACTATTCCTTCTCTCGGTTCCCCTTGTCCGCATCCCACACGTGCCCACATACACCCAACCAGCAAGTCCTCTACACGGTGCACTCAGAGTGTGGACAGATGGATGTGCACAGATGGAAAATGGATGGTGGGTGGGTGGATGGATGGCTGGATGGGTGGGTGAATGGATGGATGGATGGGTGGGTGGGTAGGTGGATGGATGGGAGGGTGGATGGGTGGGTGGATGGATGGATGGATGGTGGATGGGTGGATGGGTGGGTGGATGGATGGATGGATGGTGGATGGGTGGATGGGTGGGTGGATGGATGGATGGGTGGGTGGATGGATGGATGGATGGGTGGGTGGATGGATGGATGGGTGGGTGGATGGTGGATGGGTGGATGGATGGGTGGGTGGGTGGATGGATGGATGGGAATGTGAGTGGATACATGTGTGTGTACATGGAATACCGTTAGTCCAGTAATGTAGGGTAGTCCTATGGCACCCATATCTTCACATTGTGGGGTGCCTTGTGTCTATTCCATTACGAATCCATTTGTTTTCTCTCTTAAATACTGGTGGCAGAGCCCAGGTTCACTCCCATGCTAGACAAATGCCACTAGCAATACGGCAGACCGCTGTCTTGTGTGTAGAAGGAGATCCTCTGGCTGGATGATGGGCATGGCGGCCCTCACTGGAAATGTACTTTACAGGCTGGGACTCAGTGCATTCCCAGCTCTCCTAGCATGGCCCTGGGTTCCATCCCCAGTGTGACATACTGTGTGTGGTGGTGCACAGCCATCATCCCAGCTGGAGACAGGAGGACCAGGAGTTCAAGGCTATCCTGGGCTACATGAGAGTGTGTCAAGGAAAAAAAAAAAAAAACTAAAAGTGCTGTAAAATAAAAATAAATCCTGCAGCGGCTTCCTGGTCCCTTGAGGTGGCTCCACCTGGCCAGCGGCAGGCTCCCAGGTGGGAAGCCGGAGCAGTGTGGTTCTATAGTGCACCCATCCAGTCTTAGATCGGAGATCTGTGAGCCAATGAGAATGAACCATAGCCAAAGACAGAGGGCTTGAACTGGTTTATTGGGGGAAGAGGCTGACATATTTATAGCCAGAGGAATGGTCCCTGTATCCCAGGAGTGTCACTGGAAGCCCATTGGTCAGGACAGGCAGTCCCCTTCGTATTGAGGGGCTTAGGTATTTTTCTGGGGACTAGAGGGTAGACCTTATATGGAAGGGTTTAGTTGCAACCTCAGATAAACAGTTTTGCCAGGCTGCACACCCTTGGAGAGGGCGGTGTTTTCTTGTGGCTTGTGGGCTGTCAGCTACTGCAATTTCCTGCCAGCTCCTCAGAATGAGGATTTGGGGTCTTAAGCACCCTTAACCCACTCTTAGCTGCCAGATAATCCCACATGAAAGAAAGCAAACAGAAGCTTGCTGAATACCTGCGTGTAGTGTGGGTAAGGGCGCGGAGGTGCGAGGGACATAGTTGCAAAGGCCTGCAGCAGGAGGGAGTGTTTGCGAACACACACCTCTGCCAACTCCATCTCCCCCCTTTCTTCTCTGGTCCCCAGGATTACAGGAAGTTCTGGGCGGGCCTCCAGGGCCTGGTCATCTCTTTCTACCACAGCAATCGGGATGTGGAGGTGAGGACCGGGTTAGGGATTAGGGTCTGGTGGATGGAGGGCTGGGCCTGGGGAGGCATGGGCCGGGTCCTCACACACTCCATTTCCTCTGGGCCAGCCCCTGGAGAAGCTCGACTTGAGGCTGTTTTCGAAGCTCAAAGATGAGACTCCGTGGGGAAGCTCACTGGACACTGGCTGTCAGTTCACCCTGGTTCTCCGGGACCAGGAGGTCAAATTCAAGGTACGTGAGAAGGAAGGAGAGACTCTTTTCCCAGTGTGTCTGACATTCACAATAAATATCTGAAGTCACACAGAGTTCTCCCCTGGGGTTCTTACACTCTACAACTTACCGGACCTCTCTGTGGCTCAAGATGCCTTTGAAAGGGCTGCTCAGCATAAGACACAAGTTACACAAAAGCCCCAGGGCAGAGATGCAGTCCTTCAAAGGCCCTGGGGCAGAAGATGCTGCATGCAAAAGCCTGAGGCAAAGGACACCGAGTGCAAAGGCCCCAGGGCTGAAGGAGTTACGCAGAGGCTCTGGGGCAGAACGAGGCCCTCACCCACTTTTCCAACATACACATCCATCCTCCTTAAGAAAAACTCTTTTTCCCCTCCCTAGGTGGAGAGCCTGGAGTCTCGAGAGATGTGGAAAGGCTTTATCCTGACTGTGGTGGAGGTAACACCTCAACTTCTCTGTGTGTCATCTTTCATCATCACAAATTAATTAACACCAGCAACTTCAGGAAGGAAGGGAGGGAGGGAGGGAGGAGGGAGGGAGGGAGGGTTTGCTCTGGTTCAGAGTTTGGAGGCAGGAGGATGACTGCAGGCCACATGGGCTCTGCAGTCAGGAAGCAGAGTTAGTGTGTTCAGTCTGGGACTCCAGCCCCTGGGATGGTCTCACGGTGTCTCCCTACCTCAACTAACCGAACCTGGAAGTGTCCTCATGGGCATGTCCAGAGGCCTGTTTCGACGGTGACTCTCAGGTTCATCCAGGGGACCACAGAGATGAACCATGATAGCCTGTGTCCCATGTCCCACAACACTTCAGAAGTGCCCTCTCTCCCTCCCTCTCTCCATTCCCAAAACACTTGGAGAATGAGTGAGTGGCTCTCAGTCTGGAAGCCAGACGGTGAAAACCTGTTTTGCCACCAGGAAACGAAAACTTTTTGTTTCATTTTAAAAAATTATATATATGTGTGTGTGTGTGTGTGTGTGTGTATGTGTGTTGCGTGTGTGTGTGTGTGTGTGTGTGTGTGTGCGCGCGCGCGCGCGCAGTACCTACAGAGGACAGGGGGCGTCAGCTCCTCTGGAGCAGGAGTTATAGCTGGGCCAGAGCTCCAGCTCCTTGTTCTGTTTTTCAGATAGGGTCTCCTGTAGCTCAGGTTGGCCTGAAACTATGTAGCTGAGGATGACCTTGAACTCCCGATCTCCCTGCCTCTGCCTCCCTCCGGAGTGCTGGGGTGACGGGTTTGCATCACCGCGCAGTTTAAAACTTTAAACATTTCCCTTCGAGTCCCAGCATTCTGAACGAGGTTCCAGTACCTTCTGAGCCCGCTTTTAGGGTCTGTCTCTGGGGGTCTGTGCGTTTTGTATGCTGGAGGCTGGGCCCACGTCCACCTCCTGGCTCCACAACGCTGGCCTCAGTTTCCCTGTTTGGTCCCCACCATGCGTTCTCGGGCCTGGATTTTCTTCAGCTCCGCGTCCCGTCTAACCTGATCCTGCTGCCTGGACACCTGTACATGATGGCCGAGGTCCTGACCAAAGAGGAGGCGCGGCGGGCGGCCGAGGTGCCCTGGTGAGCGCAGGCTGCCGCGGTGGGCAAGGCGTGGGCTCCGGCAGGGTTGAAAAGGCGCTTCTGAGCGCCTGGGGCGGGGCGGGGCGGGGCCTAGGCGCGGGCGGGGCGGGGCCTAGGTGTGGGCGGGCTCAGTTTAAAACGGGCGGTGCCTGGGTCTAGGAGAGGAGGCTGGGTCTCTGCGTAGGCGGGGCCTGCGTCTCGGGGCTGGGTCTTTTGTGTAGGAGAGGGACCTGTATTCATAGGGGGCGGGGCTTGGGTCCAGGGCGGGGCCTCAGCTAGGAAGAGGCGGTGCTTGTGACGAAGGGCGGGCCCTTTCCTGGGGGCGGGGCCTAGTTCTAGGAGAGGAGCGGGGGTTTCTGGCTGAGTGGGGTCTTCTCCGGGACGGGGAAATCTATGTCGAGGGGCGGGGCCTGGGCGGAGGGGCGGGGCCTGGGCGGAGCCGCAGGAGTGGGGGCCTCAGGCCTGGTCGGGGGCATCCCCGCGTGGGCCCCAGGTGCTTCCTGCAGGTGAGCCGGCTGGAGGCGCAGCTGCTCCTGGAGCGCTACCCCGAGTGCGGGAACCTGCTGCTGCGGCCCGGCGGGGACGGCAAGGACAGTGTGTCCGTCACCACCCGGCAGATCCTCAATGGGTGCGCATGCGGGGCTCCGAACCCGGGGTGGGCGGGGTCCGCTGGGGGCGTGGCCATGGCCGGCGGGGGCGCGGGTCTCAGAGGGCGTGGACTCCCAGGTGGGCGGTGTGGGTACCCGGCCAGCCTGTTGCCCCCTCCTCTGCAGGTCCCCGGTGGTCAAGCACTACAAGGTGAAGCGGGAGGGTCCTAAGTATGTGATCGACGTGGAAGACCCGGTGAGCTTCTGGGGCGTCCGGGCTCCGTGCGCCTCTCGCCTCACCCCTCCCTGCCTGACACCGTCTCTCTCACCCAGTTTTCCTGCCCCTCGCTGGACGCTGTGGTCAACTATTTCGTGACGCACACCAAGAGGGCGCTGGTCCCCTTCCTGATGGAGGAGGACTACGAGAAGGTTCTAGGTGTGTGCGGTGCGGGTGGGGCAGCCTTGGATGGGGACACGCTCTGGGGGCTAGCTCCGGGCCTCCGCGCTGCCTGCAGGCTACCCGCCCTCTCTGTTCTAGGCTTCGTGGACTCGGATCGGGAGAACGGCGAGAGTGTGTGGGCTATGCCTTTCTTCCGGGGCTCAGGTGACTCCCCTCCCCCTGGCCAGGGATCCCCACCCGAAAGCATCTGTTGGTTTGTTGAGACAGGGTCTCACCATATAGACCAGGCTAACCTTGAACTCTGCCTCCCAGGGCAAGGAGCAGAGTGTACCACCGCACCTGCTTTTTCTCTTTGCTCTCAGGTGGCGAAGGCTCAGATAACAGGCAACCTCAGCTACACTGGGATCCAAAGGGTTTTATTTTAGTAATCATCATCTTTAGTTTTTTGAGACTCTGGCTGTCCTGGAACTCAGCGATCCACCTGCCTCTGTTTCCCAAGTGCCAGAACTAATGGCTCTCTTGAAAGGATTTTATTAATAGAGATGGGTAATGGGGAGGACTGAGGACCGCAGAGACCTGGGGTGCAAGCTGGGAGGGAGAGGATGTGGAGTCTCCTTTACCAAGAGAGAGGAAGAGGTGGGGGTCTGAGGAGAGCGTGGTGTGGTCCTCCTGAGCCACATGCAAATGCGTCCTGTGCTTCCTGGGGTGGGTTGTCTATCAGAGGCACATGCGCACATGCGCTCACACACACACACACACACATACACGCACATACGCACACGTGCACGCACACGTGCACACACATGCACGCCCACGCATGCATCTATCTGAAGCCATGATCCCACGCTTTGTGAGTGACTCCTGGGGACACTTGCTTCTCCAGCAGGTACGCCTAGGGGTCTGTACCGCAGAGGCCCTGACAGTGACTGTTTCCCATCAGGCCCTGCCCCCCACATCCCGAAGCCTCTCCCACCTCTGCCTGTGTCTGTGTCCAGCCAGGAGGACAGGCTGCCCCCACTACCTCCCCTGCCGCAGCTGCCGGACCAGGATGAGAATTATGTGACCCCCATTGAAGACTCACCTGCCGCTGAATATGTGAACCAGGGCGGTAAGCCTCGGCTGCAGACCCGAGCCGGGAGGAACAGGCCCTGCTGAAGCCGTGACATCTTGCTCTTGTCCACGCAGTGCCCCCCTCCAGTCAGCCTGTTCCCGTGCAGCCCAAGAAGCCAGTGAAGCTTCCAGCAAAACCCCCAAAGCCACCAGTGATGCCCAGACCGGGTAGGGCTCTGTCCTCCCTTCTTTCTCTCCCTGGTGGCAGGGGCCTTAGACCTCATCCGCCTCCTCCTGCAGATCTCAGAGCTGGCGCCAGCGTCTGGGCCAGGAAGCCGAGCTCACCGCAGGTGCCCTCCCTCGTGACCAGTAAGACTTAAAGGGCATGGATGCAGGGTGGGCGGGCGCTGCGCGTGGGGCACAGGCCGGGGTGCCCTAGCTGAAGCCTGGGTCTCTGCCCACCAGGACTGGGGGATATCACAGCTGAGCTGGAAGAGAAACTCCAGAAGAGGAGGGCGCTGGAGCACTGATGAAGCTCCCAAGGACCATGGGCTATCTCCTGGTACAACAGTCCTTCACCGACTGTCTGCACTCAGGGCTCACCCAGGGGGAATGCCTGTGCCCCAGCAGTGAAGCAGGGAGACCCTGGGAGTTCTGAGGCCAGCCCGGGCTGTATAGTGACTTCCAGGGTAGCCTGGGCTACAGTGTGTGGCCTTGTTTAATAAAGCAAGCAACAAGAACAAAGACCTCCGTTGTCCGAAAAGTTTGTGTCTAACATGGCGTCGAGATTGGGGGTGAGGGGCTTTTGGGGTCGGCCCCAAGTTGGCAAACCTGACACCCATCTGCAAGGAAAGCGCCCGGTCCCAAGAACCAGCGCACAGTGTGGCCAGTGTTTTGTCTTTATTATGAAGTGAGGTGGGGAGGGACCACGCCCCCCCTTCCAGAGTTAAGGCTCCAAGCAGCAGATGGGAGGGTGCCAGGCTGAAGCGCCTGGCTCTGCCCGAGACCCCCTAGGTGAGGCTGGCGTTGGAACTGCTGGTGGCGCTGCCCCGCTTCTGCAGGCAGCGCACAGCGCTGGGCACCTGCAGGCCTGTGCTCACCTGGAAGCTTCCACACCACACCTGGGGGAGGGCGGGGCTCAGCACCCAGGCAAGCCCCGCCCTGTCCCCCTCCCGCTGCATGCCACCCCTCCCCACCCACCCCACCTCTCTCCGCATGTCCCCCTGCCCACCCCTCTCCGTGGAGCACGGCTTACCGTGAAGGCTGGGAACACGGGCTGCGTGAACTTGGCCTTGAAGGTGTGCAGGAGCTGTTTGGTTCGGGCGTTGTAGAAAGACAGGAGGCCTGGGGGGGGGACGGGCAGGTGTGAGGAGGGGGAGAACAGGGGAAGGGGGAGGTGTGAGGAGGGGGAGAACAGGGGAAAGGGGAGGTGTCAGGAGGGGGAGGACGGGGGAGGGGAGGGGACAGGTGCCAGGAGGGGGAGGACGGGGGAGGGGACAGGGCAGGTGTGAGAGGGGGGAGAACAGGGGAAGGGGGAGGTGTCAGGAGGGGGAGGACGGGGGAGGGGACAGGGCAGGTGTGAGGAGGGGGAGAACAGGGGAAGGGGGAGGTGTCAGGAGGGGGAGGACGGGGGAGGGGACAGGGCAGGTGTGAGGAGGGGGAGACAGGGCAGGTGGAGGTGAGGAGGGGGAGAACAGGGGGGGAAGGGGGAGGTGTCAGGAGGGGGGGGGAGAACAGGGGAAGGGGGAGGTGTCAGGAGGGGGAGGACGGGGGAGGGGACAGGGCAGGTGTGAGGAGGGGGAGAACAGGGGAAGGGGGAGGTGTCAGGAGGGGGAGGACGGGGGAGGGGACAGGGCAGGTGTGAGGAGGAGGAGAAAGGGGAAGGGGGAGGTGTCAGGAGGGGGAGGACGGGGAGGGGGAGGGGGGCAGGTGTCAGGAGGGGGAGGACGGGGCAGGTGTGAGGAGGGGGAGGACGGGGAGGGGCGGCACCTTGGTGGAAGTCGCAGTGCACGCCCAGGCAGCCGGGCACCGGGCCGTCCAGCGCTTTGGCCTTGTTGGCGTGCTTGGCGGCGAAGCTGGCCTGGAGCCAGTTGTTGGCGTGCAGACACCAGGACGCCGCCGTCCGGCCCAGCTGCTCGAAGCGGCCGAGGCTGCGGTAGGCCACGCCCAGGCCGAAGGCCTTGCTGTCGGGCTCGAAGCGCACCTCCCAGTAGTGCTCCCCGCCGTCGATGGGCGTGTCCCCTGGGGACGGCAGAGCCACGCCCCGCTGCTCCCTGCCCGCAAGCTCCTCCCCCAGGCATCCGTGACCAGCTCACCCTCGCCCGGGCTGCCCATCCCCCTCACCCCGTCCTTACCCAGCACCGTGTAAGACTCGGCCGTGAAGCGGTCCCGTCCCCCGCGACCCGAGGACACCCTCTTAGGAGATGGAGTTCCTCTGTGGACAGCAAGGAAGCTCAGCTCAGACTCCTTCCCTGGGGCAGCCTCCCTGATCCACAGCAGCCACTGTGAGCTCTCCCGCCGTTTTCCTCAGCCAAAAAATGCCTAACCAACTGAGCTAACTGGTCAGGTGCTGGGAAAAGCTCCTATTCAACCGTCAAAACCCTGCTCAAAATCTCCACTTGCGCTCTCATTCTTCTACAGAGAGTATGTCAAACCTCCAGGTCCCTCCCTCCACTCCCTGCTCCGTCAAACAGGCCACTAGAGACTTGGGCGGGGAGGGGCTACCTGGCTGGGGAGTTGACGGGGGACGCTGTCCGGCCCTTGCCCTCTTTCTCTCGAGCCTTGATATCTTGAACCTTCCCGCCCGTGGCGTCCCACTCGACCGAGAGGTCCTCCACGCGCAGGTTCTGGTGAGATGTGGACGCGTCCAGGCGGAACATGAATGCTGGCGCCAGGCAGACGAGGGGGGGTCACAGAGAGAGACGCAGATGGCGGCAGACGCACGGGGTGGGGGGCGCACGGGACAGGAATGTTGGGGGCTGACGGTGAGCCGGGGTCGGGGGGGGGGCAGCACCTCTGGGGTCGAGCCTGTCTCTGCCCTGTGCTTCCACTGAGGGTTGACCCCAAAGAAAGAGCACGGCTCCAGCATGAGGGAGTCAGTCAGACACCAGAGGGACTTCCGAGGAGGATATACAAGAGCATCCTGGGGGCTACGAATCTGCCTTATGACTCATACTCCCCAACGCCATAAGCCGACTGCGCCCCGCTGCGCCTGGGACCCCGGCTCTCCCGGGGCTACCTAGTGAGACCGGCTCTAAAAACTACATCACTTCTTTTTAAAGAAAGGGGGGTGGAGAGGTGGCTTGCTGAGTCGTTCACTGGCTAGTTTCCAGAGGACCCAGGTTCCATCCCCAGCCCCCGCATGGAGGCTCACAGCTGTCTGAAAACACAGTTTTCTATTTGGCCTCTGTGGGCACTGACACCCGCTGGGCAGGTAAAATAATAAAACAGTAATTTTAGAAAGTGTAGTTGAAGAAAGGGTTGGCTGCTAAGCTGACCCATGAGTCACAGAGTCCATGTCAAAAACGGCACGTAGCCGGGCAGTGGCAGCGCCCACCTTTAATCCCAGCAGAGGAGGCAGAGGCAGGCAGATCTCTGTGAGTTCGAAGCCAGCCTGGGCTACAGAGTGAGTTCCAGGACACCCAGAGCTACAGCAGAGAAACCCTGTCTGGAAAAGACCGCCCCCGCCAAAAAAAAAAAAAAAATCAGAAACAAAATCTAAGGGCACGCACGGTGGTGACATTTTTAACCCGTGCAGAGCAGGTGGAGACGGGGGATCTCTAGGTGCACAGCGCCTGAGGAAGGGCTCCTGATGACACTCCCCACGTGCACACACCGACACACACACCCATAAAGTAAAATAAAACCTGGGGTCGCCCTCATAAACAGAAGTCGAAAAGTGGAATGGTCCCAAATATGCAAGTTAGGATGGCACTGCAGACTGACTGTGAGCTCCCAGCAGCCAGCGCAGCAAGGTCACATCACCCCATGTCGAGATCCTTAGGAAGGAGGGGTTCCCAGGGCGCCAGGAGGGGGTGGGAGATTCAAGTCGGGGGTGGGGTGGGGGTGGTCACCTGGTGTCTCTAAGGTCACTGGCTCAGAGAATTCACCAGCCACCGCCTTGTTACAGGCCTTCACGCGGAAGTTCATGTATTTCATGTCAAACCTGAGACCTATGAGGGAAGAAAGGATGAAGGGCCAGAGGTCCGTCCAGTCTGTGTCTCACTGATGGTTCATTTACTTTTACGTGTATGAATCTTGCCCACATGCGTGTCTGTGCACGTGAGTGCAGTACCTGGGGAGCCCAGCAGGGGGCATAGGGTCCCCTGGAACTGGAGTTGCAGACTGTTGTGAGCCACTGTGTGGACGCTGGGAACCGAACCCAGGTCCTCTGCAGGAGCAGCTGGGCTCTAACCACTGGGCCATCTGTCCAGTCTGTTAATTATCACTGTGCTGATGGCCAACCTCCCTGCTCACCGCTCTGCGGGCTCCACTTCCACTCCGGGTACCAAGCCCCACCTCCAGCTTCCTATCAGCTCCCTGGCTGCCATGGCAGACAGTCAGCACCCAGTGCTCTAGAACCTTCCATAGCTCACTGTGTCACCCAGACAGCTCAGGTCCAGAACACAGACCACATCTCTTTCTGTTTGTTTTGAAGACGGTCTCGCTGTGCCATCCTGGCTGGCCTGGAACTCACAGAGGTCATGAACTCGTGACCCTCCTGCCCCCACCTTCCCAGTGCAGGGGTGCCAGGCGTGTGCCAGCTGGCGACTCAACTCAGAGCTTCCTTCCCGGTAGTCGAGTGCTGGCACCCGAGCCACTCTTCCCTCCTGGTTTGGCGCTGAACTGGACCCATCTGTCCACAAGCCGCCACCAGTGAGGAGCTCTCCCTGCACTTGTGCGGCTGTGAAAATCCCCAGATAAAAAGTCGGGACAAAACTAGAAAGAGGTGGGAGGGGCCTGGAGTGCGGGTTCCAGTCCGTTGGTTTCGATTTCTGTGGGGAGGGGAAGCCAGGAGCCTCTGGCATGACTGCTCCCCCTGCAATTAGCATGCTTATTATTAACCGTGAATGCTAATTACAGATAACTAGCAGGCTGGTGATTATAGCTGAGTTAGGAAAATCAGAGGTTTCCTGTCTGAAGGGCTCTGTAACTCATTAGTGCTCTGCCCCCTGCGTGGGGCCTAGACTTTCAGATTTCTTCTAACTACCAGAAAATCTCGAATGTCAGAGGGGCTCCCCGAAGGCCAGGCGTGGGAGTGCAGTGGTTAGGACCGCAGGGAGGCAGGAGCATTCTCAGGTCTGGACAGACAGCGCTGCTAATCCTGAGCTGAGCTCTGGGCAACTGAGACCCTTTCTCAGACAGTACTGAGGAGAGCCACTGAGGCCAGCACTGACCTCTGACCTCCAAACTGGCACAGTTAGCCTGGAGGACCAGCAACTGAAGAGGAAGATGAGGGTGAAGTTGCCAACGGTGCCTCAGTTTCCTCTGCTGTAAAATGGCTTTGAGAAGCCAGCCCTTCACACAAGGACACCCTCAACCATATTGCCATCTGTGCTGCTGATGGCTCTGACCGGCTAACCCTGCCAGCCTGCCCTCAGACCCCAGGAGCTGCAGGAAGCCGGAAGCACTGATGCACCATGGGTTGGCAAGACAATGGTGCTAGGAGCTGTAGGGGAGGCGGGGGGGGGGGGATGGACAGCTAAGCTGAGATGGGACTATTCCACAAACCTGCTTTCAGTGCTCCCTCACTGGCCCTGAAGTGCTCCCTCACCAGTCAGGGAATGCTTTTCCACCACAGCCTGCCCATTAGTGCTCCTCCACCTGTCAGTGAGTGCTCCCTCTATGTCTGGGAGTGCTCCTTCACCTGTCGGTGAGTGCTCCCCTCATGCCTGGCCATGCTTTATCTGTCTGCGAGTGCTGCTCCTTGCCCAGGAGTGCTCCCCGAGCTGCCCGAGTGGCCCACGCCCACGCGTGCTCCCTCGCTTGCTCAGGGTGCTCACCCGTCAAGGTGTGCTCCATGTGCCGGATGCCCTCGACGACCATCCAGGGGTGGTCTTCCTTGAGGCGGGGTGGGCCCTCGAAATTGGTCCTGCGGTACTCCAGCACGTAGTGCTCAATCTTGCGGTCCTCCTCAGGCATGCGCCACACCAGGGTCACGCAGTTGTCGGCCACCAGGGACTCGGCCAGGTCGATGACGGGCGCGCTGGGCACTGCGGGCCGGGAGGGGTCAGGCCACCACCCACCCCGAGGCTGGCCGAGGCTGGGCCTCCTGGGGCCACCTTCTCAGGGTACCACCATTTGGTACTTTCCCAGAATTCTCTACGAGCCCTGGATCTCCAGAGCAGCTTTCCCAGGCCACTAGAACAGTGGGTGGGGCCAAACTGAAGCCACACCCACCCACAGACATGGCACCCATAGGCCCTAAGGTATGGGTGGGGCTCCAATAGTGCCCAGCCCCAAGACTGTCCTGGCCAGTGTGTGGGCCTGGCTTGGTTAGGTCCCGCCCACAGATACATTCCTGTATGGGCGGGGCTCGACTGGGGCTCCTCCCACTGACACAGCACTCACAGCCCCACCCCTGTGTGGGCGGGACTCGACTGAAGCTCCTCCCACAGATGCAGCAGTCACAGCCCCACCCTGTGCTGTTGGGGGCTCACCCAGAGCTCCCTGTGCTTGAGTACGTGTGTGCGTGTATGTGCGTGAGCATGTGTGTGCGTGCACATGTGTGCGCGCGTGGGTGAGCATGTGTGTGCGTGTGTGAGTGTATGTATGTGCGTGAGCGTGTGTGTGCGCGCGTGGGTGAGCATGTGTGTGCACGTACATGTGCGTGTGTGAGTGTGTGTATGTGCGTGAGCATGTGTGCATGACCGTGTGTGCGTGTATGTGCGTGAGCATGTGTGTGCGTGATCGTGTGTGCGTGTGTGTGCGTGAGCCTGCGTGTGTGCACGTGCATGTGCGTGCGCGTTTGTGCATGTATGTGCGTGAGCGTGTGTGTGCGTGCACGTGTGTGCATGCATGGGTGAGCATTTGTGTGTGTGTGCACGTGAGCATGTGTGTGCGTGCGTGTGTGTGTGTATGTGCGTGAGCGTGTGTGCGCGTGAGCGAGCATGTGTGTGCGTGACCGTGTGTGTGCGTGTGCGTGCATGTGCATGTGTGTATGTGCGTGAGCGTGTGCGTGTGTGCACGCATGTGCGTGCGCGTCAGCGTGTGTATGTGCGTGAGCGTGTGCGTGTATGCACGCATGTGCGTGCGCGTCAGCGTGTGTATGTGCGTGAGCGTGTGCGTGTGTGCACGCATGTGCGTGCGCGTCAGCGTGTGTATGTACGTGAGCGTGTGTGGGCGCACACGTGCGCGTGTGTGTAACTCCCTGGCTCCGCCCAGTCCCTTTCTGTCCTCCGTCTTACCGGGCAGGAACTTGAGGGCCTGAAGCATCTGCCGCTCCTGAGCGAAGTCCACCATGAGGTGGCTCATATTGTCGCTGACCTTGGCCTTGAGCGACAGCCGGAAGGCGGGGGCCATGGTCACGCTGCAGGGAGGGAGGCGGAGTGGTGGGGCCAGGCCGGGCATCTGGGGACCCCTGCCCTGTGTTCGGCCCGGCCTCCCCTGGCGGTCCCCGCCTCCACACAGGCAGGACTGGGATGGGACCTGACGCGGTACCTTACCCATCTTTGATTTGCTTGGCGGCCTAGAAAAGGACAGAGCAGACATGGAAGGTGTGTCACCCAGACCTGTGGCACTACAGAGCCGGGGAGACTGAGGCGTGGCAGGTGGCACGTGTCTGCCAGGAGGCAGAGGCTGAACCTGCTCCCAGGCCGTGCGATGAGACTGAGACAGCCCGACTCCCGCCCAGTGCCTGTGGCAGGGACGCTTATTTATAACTTCCTTGTGCGTGTGTGTGCGTGTGTGTAAGTCAGAGAGCACTCTTGGGCGTCGGTTATCCCCGCCAACCATGTGTGGTCTGGGGATTGAACTCAGGTCACGAGGCTTGGCCACAAGCACCTTTCCCACCTGAACCATCTTGCCAGCCCGCATCAGCATTCAACAAACCAAAACACAGACTGCCCTGCTTAACAGACATCTAGGGGAAAGACCGCACTCCACAGCGTGTCCTGAGCCCGTTCTGAGTGGCCGTGACACTGGCTGGTATGAAATCACGCTAATAGTTGATTCATACAATTTGTTTTGCTTTTAGTGACAGGGTCTCAGGTAGCCCAGGCTGGCCTGCAACTCACTATGTAGCTCAGGTTGACTGTGAACTCTCGATCCTTCTAACAGGCACGCAGCAGCACGCCTGTCTCGTGGGGTGCTGCGGGTGGAACGCAGGGCCTGGTGCGTCCTGTGGGCGCACTCTGCCCACTGCGCCCCAGGCCCAGGCCCTCGCTTAAGAGGCTCAGAGATGTACGCGCACATGATTCAGGCTGCATGGAGTCGCCATCTAAATAAAACGACTCTTGGGTTGGCAAGAGGGTTCAGGGAGTAAAGGTGCTTGCTGCCGAGCCTGAGGGACCTGAGGTCGATCCGACTGGCACTGAGACGGGGAAGGGCAGAGCCGCTGTGGGCTGCGCGGATATAAACCAACAGAACTGCGCATGTCGCGTTGGGCCCAGGAACCTCGTGGGTCGGGTCGGCAACACACCTGAGGGAAGTCCTCGCTGTCTGCGGCCTGCAGGGTCTGGTTGGCTGTCTCCAGGAGCTCCTCGGAGCTCTCCAGGGCCCTCGTGCAGGCGGCTAGCTGGTTCTGTGGACAGTGGGCCGCAAGGACTGACCCCTCAACCCCGCAGCCCCGGACCGCGGCACAGCGGAGCCCCGGGGGTGGGAGCCGAGCGGAGCCGTGAGTCGCTCCCGAGTCCCCGGGGCTCCCCGTCCCCGCAGGTGGAACGTGGGTGACGCCCGGGGTTGGGGTGTCTACGGGAGGGGGGTGAGCATGGGTGTTCCCGGCTCTGGTGGGAGCAGGGACATTTGGGGGAAGGGCGAGGAGGAGCGCACCTGCAGCTCGTAGGTGCGGCCGGCGCGGTCCTGCTTGATCTTCATCAGCATGGCCTCCTTCAGCTCCTCCAGCACCGACGTGAGGGACTGAAACTCGGCTTCCAGGTCCTCCTGGACTTTGGCAGAATTTGCCTGCAGGAGAAGTCACTATGAGCGGGGCGGTGGCAGCACACGCCTTTAATCCCAGCACTCTGTGAGTTCGAGGCCAGCCTCGGCTACAGGGTGAGATCCAGGGCAGCCAGAGTCACAACAGAGAGGCCCTGTCTCGCAAAAGAAAGGCGAGGGCGTGGAGAGCCTCCCGCCGGCAGAGAGGGCGCCTCCTGGCCGCTCCCCGCGCCCGGGTCACCTCGACATTCAGCAGCATCTGCTTCAGGGAGTAGATGAACGTCTGCGTCTCCTCGTTCTTCACGGCCAGCGTGGTGATGATTTTCCTTAGAGCCTCCTGAGGGGCAGAAGGAGCAGGGCAGCGGGTTGGGTGAGCGCCGCCCTCCGGCATGTGGGTCTGGGGCGAAACTGTGGCATCCCACCACCGAGAGGGAAACTGAGGCTGGAAGGCCCGAGCACTAGATCCAGGTGGCTTTGGTTTCGGGGTGTGCATGCGTGCGTGTGTGTGGAGGTCAGAGGTCAGCGTTGGCGCCCCCCTCGTTCTTCGCAGGCTGGCCCTCCGTTGCCAGTCCCCAGGGCTGGGCTGCGACGTGCGCAGCCACTCTAAGTTCTCACGTGGGCCCTGGGGGCTTGAACTCAGGTCCTGACGCTTCCACAGCACACACTTTATACCCACTGAGCCGGCTCCTTGTCTGTTCTGGAGACAGTGTCTCACCGTGTAGCCCAGGCTACCCTCTACCTCCCAAGGCCGGGATGACAGATGACAGGCACCATCAACACCCCAGGCCAGAGTCTGCATCTTGAAAGTTGAAGGTGAGCTGCAGTGGGGACGCAGCCTGGGCTAGCCTAGGGTAAGGGGCTATCTGGAGAAACAAACTTCTCCAGGGCGAGGTGTTCTAGTCTAGGACATGGAGGAGGCTCCCCTGGGCAGCCCGAAGGTCTCACTTGTGAAGGGCGGGCTCCGGGAAGGGTAGCGGGGGGGGGGCACTGCGGAGCTGGGGCGCTGACCTGCAGGGTGGGGCCCCCGCTGAGCTCAGGCTAGTACGGTGAGGCATGGGTGGGGGAGGGGCGCTGCGGCATCACCTGGCCCCTCCCGCGCCCGCCCCGCGCATCCCTCCTGGTCCTACCCGCTGGTCCTCCATAGCCGCAGTCCCGGGTCGCCCCGGCCCGGCCGCGGGGTCCCCTCGGCTGGGTCTCCAACCCTCGAGCCTCCTTGGCCGCAGCCGGCACCCACTTAGCCCTCCGCGCCCTCGCCGCCTCCGCCGCCGCGCCCCCAGTCAGCGCTCCATCACTGCCTGCACTGCGCATGCGCGCGCGCCTGGCGCTGCTTGGGAAATGTAGTCCGGAGCTGGGACTCGCCTTTCCCCGGAGACAGGGCATCCCGCTGAGATGCTGGGAGCGATGGGAGAACCCCTAGGCGGAAGTCAGGATATCCGGCTTTGACCTCTGATCCTGCCGTGTGACCTCGGGACCACCCCCACAGCGTCCGCATTTGCTACCCTATCCCACTCTGAGAACTGTCCTTTGGCTCACAGGCTTGCTTTTTACTGCTTTACAACCAATCAGCGTTCAGCATTATGGTCACACAGTGAAACAAACTCCTACACATTCCGCAAAGCCCCAGACGCCATCTCCCCCATAGAAACCTGTCTGCCAGCCCCTGGTCTTCAGGGCTAGGCATGTTTATTATGTTGAGCTCGCTCTCCTGTCAACCTGGCAGCGCTGGGGCTTCGTCTACCCCAGGTCTCTAAATACTGCCCTTGCCCATGGCAGGGCCCTCCCAGAGGTTCAGAACGATTCCAGGAAGCACCAGCGAGAAAGTGGGTCACCTGGCGGCGGGGTGTGAGACTTTGAACTCTCTAGGTCATCCGTCACCCCCTGGCCACTGACCCCGGAGTGGGGCTGACCGGCGACCTGGACTTCTGCCTGGGCCTTGGAGGGGCAGACTCGGCCTGCGGGTCTGCACAGCGAGGGACGAGGGACCTTCTGGGGACGGCGTGCCCGGCCCACCAGGAGGCCACGGCTGTTCTGGGTCGGGAACAGGGTGACCTGTTCTTGCTACCAGAGCAGGTCTATGTAGCCCAGGCTGCCCAGGAGCTCACAGCGATCCCCCTGCCTCCGCCGCCGAGTGCTGGGGCCGCAGGGATGCCCTGTATATCATGTGGACTCGTCCAGAGACATTTCCGCGCCCAGCAGCCCGCTCTCCACGTGCACAGACGATACACACTCCCCTTCGGATGTGTGTGTTGCTGTGGGGGAAACCGAGGCGCATGGGGTGGAAGGGACCCACGCCTTTTCTCCCCACAGTCTGAAACACAGGATATCTGCCTGCCCTCTGTGTTTCCCCGCCCCCTGGTGTCACCTCGGTGGCCAGATGCCGTGACAGGAAGACTGTGGGGGCTGGGTGGCCCGGCAGTGGTGCTGCGGCGGAGCCTGGGACCCGAGGGCTCGGGGATGGGCTCTCCCGGCTGGGCGCTCCTCCTGTTACAGCTCTGGGGTGAGTACTCGGGCGCCTGGTGCCCCTCCCGCTGTCCAGCCCCCATCGGCTGCTGGATCCACCGGCAGATCCACCTCGCACTTTGGTCTCCTCTTGGGGATGCTCGGGGCCCTTGGGGTTGGAGGCCCTGTGGGGTCTCAGAGGGTCCACAGCAGGGGCCTGACCCCCAGCCTCCGCGGCCCCCACACGCTTCTGTTCCTTTGAGACAAGGTCTTGCTTTTGGTGGCCTGGAACTCAGAGATCGGCCTGCCTCTGCCTCTGCCTCTGGCGAGCTGGTGTTAAAGGCCCGCACCACCATGCTCAGTAAGAACTAAAAAAAAAAGAAATGATACACACACACACACACACACACACACACACGGTATCTGGGGTGTGCGTGTGAGCACAGGTGCCCCAGAGTCCAGAGGTGTGGGGTCTCCCGAAGCCACAGTAACCACTGAGTGTTGAGGAAGTTTATTTCTAGTTATGTATAAAATAATTGTTTGTGCACTGTTGGGCGAGGGTCGCCTAGGCCTTGGCGTTCTGCATCGTCTGCAGGGTCGGGTTTCTGTGGGAGGTTTGATTGCTCAGGATCTGCACCGGAGGAGATCTGAACCAATAGAAACACCTGAGCTCAGACGCTCGGGGTTCACTGTCCACATGGCGCTGGCCAGGACGGCGGTTCCCTCTGCTGCGGTCGGGCAGGGTCCGCACGTATGAATACGGCTCCTTGTCGTCCTGGCTGAGAAGCCACAGCAGCCTAACAACTACAACTGAGCTGCGTCTCGGGCCCTCTCTTCCCGTCATCCTGTGGGCTCCAGGGTCCACGCAGGTCGCTGGGCTTGGCAACAGCCTCCTTCCCCTGCTGACCCGTCTTGCCATACATTCCCTCAGGTGTGCTCAGATGGGCGTGGAGCCGAGGTTCACTGTGTTCTTCCTCAGTCCACCCCCTCTGTGACGGAGTGTAGTAGGACACCTACTGTGTGGCTCGCCACGGGAGTCGAGGAGGCACTTTCACAGGTTGGGAGCCCTGCAAGACCTCTGCAGAGGGAACCGTCCTGGCCAGCCCCATGCTGGACAGTGGAACCCCGAGCGTCTGAGCTCAGGAGTTTTTATTCAGAACTCCTCAGGTGCAGATCCTGAGCAATCAAACCCCCACAGAAACCCGACCCTGCAGACGATGCAGAACGCCAAGACCTAGGAGACCCTCGCCCAACAGGGCACAAACAATTATTTTATACAAAACTAAAAATAAACTTCCACAGCAACCTAGCCTCTCATTGGCCTGAGACTTGCGGCTGGGCTGAGGTCAGGGGTCCTCAGGTCTCTGCCGGGGTGGCAGACCCCACCACATGCTCAGCCTCTGACAGGGGCTCTAGGGTTTGAACTCTGGCCCTCAGCAGCTGGCTAGACGGAGATGCTCCTGTTGTTCCAGGCCTGCAGGAAGCTGAGAGCCTGCGTGTGCAGCAATGGCCCCAGTGGGTGAACGTGACACACGGTGGCGAGGTGACCCTGTCCTGCTGGGTGATGCAGAGTCAGGCCTGGGAGCGCCTGCGTGTGGAATGGGTTCGGGCCAACCTGGTTCTCTGCCACCTGCTCATCTCCAACGGCAGCCTCGGCCCCGAGGGCTGCGGGCCTCGGGGACACCTGTCCTGGCGGCCGCCTGCAAACCTCACCCTGCGGCTGCACCACCTGAGCCGCAACGACAGCGGCGACTACGTGTGCCGGGCCATCTTGGATATCCCCACACTGCTTAAGGCTGAGGGCAGTGGGACGCAGGTCCTGGTAGAAGACGCAGGTACGAGTGGCATGGGGCGGGGCGAGGGGGGGGATGTCTCCAGATTCCCGACTCTCACATACTCCTGGAGTATAAAATCGCTCACGCCACCCGCAGCGCACTTGTGACACCAACACTTGGGGAGCTGAGGCAGGAGGATGCCAGGCTCAAAGCTAGTTTGGGCTCCATAGTGAAAGCAAGCAAGCAGGTGGTGCGGTTAGGGGTTGAGGGCTAGCCTGGGCTACATGAGAGCCTGTCTTAAAAAGCTGAGAGGGGCTGAGAGACGGCCCAGCGGTTAGAGCGCCAGCTGCTCCTGCAGAGGACCCAGGTTCGGTCGCCAGCGCCCACACAGCCGCTCACAGCCGCCTGTCGCTCCAGCGCTGGGGCACCTGCTGCCCCCTTCTGGCCACCCTGGGTACTACACACATAAAGTCATCTTTTAAAGAAGTGGCAGACCTGTCATCCTGGCACTTGGGAGGGTAGCCTGGGCTACAGAGGGAGATCCTGTCTCAAAAATAAATGCATAATAGGAGATCCAGCTGTGGTGGCACATGCCTGTCACCCCAGCATTCGGGAGGAGAAGCGGGGGGCGCAGAACGGCGGAACAGAGATTCAAGGCCAGCCTGTACCACAAGGCCGGCTCAGGGCTAGCAGGAGCTGCGGACACCGTGTCTCGGAAGTGAAAACCAAACAGCTTGACTGGGACGTGACGGTGCTTGCCTGTTATCCTAGTGCTCAGGAAGCTAAGGCAGGAGGATTGCCAAGAGTGCAAGACCAGCCTGGGGCGCACCGAGTCTCAAACGAAACAAAGGCAAACCCCTCTGAGTTTAGCTTGGCTGCCCGGAGCCGGGCTCACAGCCCTCCTCGCGGGGCCCCGGGGTCTGGCACCCTGTACCCCGCTGGCTTCTGTGCCCGCACAGGCTCCGGGGACCCCTCACCCTCGCCTGCCCGCCCTGAGTCCTGGGCCTGCGCATTTGACCGCGGTTCCTCGCCAAACTGCCGGGGCTTCCCAGCTCCGCAGGGCGAATTTCCAGCGAGGTGTTCCACGTGCTTCCTACTGAGATTTGGGGTGTGGCTGAGAAATAGACTCCGCCCCCTGGAGCCCCCAGGAGCGGGAGGGAGGGGAGCCGCGAGAGCCTCGGCTGTGGCCAGCGGCGTGTTTCCAGAAGAGGCCGAGGCTCCAGGCCGCCCTCCTGAGACCCGAACCTCTTCCCTGCAGGCGGCGGCCAGCGGAAGGCGACCTCCGGCCTGCTAGGCGAGCCCCGCCCCGCCCCCTCGCGTGCCCCGCCCCTTCCCTCCCTGACCCCTCCCTCCCGGCCCCGCCCCCCGCGTCCCTTCCCTCCCTGACCCCGCCCCTCCCCTGCCTCGCCCCGCCCCCTCGCGTCCCTTCCCTCCCCTGACCCCTCCCCTCCCCCTGGGCCCCGCCCCTCCGCCCCTCGGCCCCGCCCCCTCCGCTCACACGGTCCCGTCTCCTCGCTCAGGGCTCCTGTTGGTGCTCCCGGTGGCGGGGGCGGCGGTGGCAGCCTCGGCGGCGCTCGGGGCTGTGCGGTGCGGTCTCCGCAGGTGTCGCCGGGAGGACCCAGGTGAGAGCGCCTGCCCGGCGAGGCTCACGGTGCTGAAGGCTTGGCGCGGTGCCACGGCCCGAGCGGCCGCGGGACTCATTCCGCCTCCCGCCCCCAGGAGACTATCTCTACTGCAACGTTCTCTACCGACCCCGGGAGACGCGCAGGCCCGAGGCCCGGCCTACGGAGAAGGCGCCGGACGCAGCCGGGGAGCAGAGGGCCCAGGCTGTCTATTCCACCGCCAGCCCCCGCCCTGCCCAACGCCAGCACCCCCTGGTCCCCAAACCCAGCCCTGGGGCCAGGCCTGGACGCCCCATCTCCGCTCCCTGCGCATCGCCTGCAAGCCCGAGGAGGTAGGGACAGGCTTGGAGACTCTGAGACAGTGGGGCATGAAGCGAGCGATGTGAGGGGATTCCTGCTTCCATAAGGGGGTGCTTCCAACAGCCACAGGCCGAGATCAATCATGTGACCCAGGGGCTCCCAATAAAGGCTCTCAAACAAGCTCTGCAAGTGATTGATTTACCCCTGACCATGCCCCCAAGCCCCTCACTGGGGGATTCTAGGCAAGGACTCTACCCTGACCACGCCCCCAAGCCCCTTATTGGGGATCCTAGGCGGAGCTCCACCCTGACCACGCCCCCAGCCCCTCACTGGGGGATTCTAGGCTGAGGCTCTACATCTGATACCCATCCCAGTTCTGTTTTTTCTCTTTACTTTGAGACAAGTACCCACGGTGCTGTGACTGGTCTGGAACTGGCAGTCCTGCCCCAGCCTCTCCAGGAGCTGTAGTGACAAGCCTGCGCAGCCAAGCCCAGCTTTCACAAGGCTCTTGAAAGGATGCAGAGTTAAAGCCTGTAGTTGTATGCCACTGGGTGGTTCAGCAAGGAGGAGACACAGGTGCTTTCATAGGTGCAAACCCTGCCCGACCTCAGCAGAAGGAACCGCCGTCCTGGACAGTGGAACCACGAGTGTCTGAGCTCAGGTGTTTTTATACAGAACTCCTCAGGTGCAGATCCTGAGCAATCAAACGCCCCTCAGAAACCCGACCCTGCAGACGATGCAGAACGCCGAGGCCTACACGCCCCTTTTCCCAACAGTGCACGAAAACAATATTCTAAACACGACTGAAAATAAACCTCCACAACAAAAGCCTGTGGCCGCGTTGAAGCGCTAAGAGTCGTCTGTGGGCCCGGGGTCCCTGGAGTGACCTGAACACCCACTCTGGCCAAGAGGACTCTGCTCCACTTTTCCATTTGTCCTTGTTTGAGAGTCTATGTAGCCCAGGCTGACCTGGAGCTCACTATGTAGCCCAGGCTGGCCTCAAACTCACGGAGCCCCTGCTGGCGTTACGGGTGGTGGGGGCTAGAACACCGGCTCGGAGTCAGGCGCGTGCACTGTCCTTCCCAAGGACCGTCCCGGAGCGGCAGAACGCTGCTGCCCTGAGCGCTGCCCCACACACGGGCACTTGAAGCAACAGAAGTCCAACAAGGAGCTCGTTATGTCCTGCCCTCCCTCGCGTTTACACGGCCACACGAGGCCTGGGTGGCCCCTCCCCCTCAGCCGGCCACCGCATGTCTTCCCCCGGGCGGGAAGGAGCGTTGAGGGTCAGAGCCGGCAGCCGGCAGCCCTCACCACTGCCCAAGTGCCATCTTGAGCCGTCGCGTGACAAGGGCTGTCAGCCGCCCCTCCCCGCTCCTGTGGCTTCCCAGGGGGCAGAAGTCGGCCAGCTGCAGGCAGGGGTGAGGCAGAGCTGCCCCGCCGCTGGGGATATTCAGCTTCTGACAAAGGCCATGGCGGCTCAGTCCCATGGCTCTGGGGACGCTCCGAGGTCTGGGCGGTCGCCTGGGGTCCCCAGGAGTCAGGGGCGTCTCCACAGACCGGAGCCAACAGCAGGACGAGGCTTACAATGTGTTACCATGACATTTATTTATTGACTTGCGGTGTGTGACTCGCGTGTGAATCAGAGGACGACTCTGCAGGTGGCGGCCTCTGCTGCCACCGCGTGTCCTGCTGGCCTGGCCACAGGGGGGACCCCCGGGGGACACTGAGGACGGTTAGAGGGGTCTGTGCCGCGGGCTCAGGGGCTCTGGGTGGCCGAGACAGGGTAGAGCAGGGCCAGGTGCTCGGCACCCTGCACGGGCAGCGGGCGCGCGCTGTAGTGCAGGACCAGCTCGGGCACGCTGGGGAAGGGGCCGCTGTGCTGGCCCAGCACCACCTGGTCGTCCCGGGTCCGAGCGAACTTGAGGTGCATGGACCCCTGGCTGCTCCTGCGGGACGGGCGGGGCCTCGTTCTCCATTCTCTCTGCACAGCCGCACCCCCCCACTTCTCCGCGGTCGCTAACCCTAACCGTTCCACCGGGCCTCCAGGGACATCCCTGTCCGCAGCCCCACTGTGCGCTCTCCACAGCACTGACGGCCTCTATGAGGGGACTTTCTCTTGGGAGCTCAACTCTGGGCCAGCTACAGAGACCAGACGGCACCGGTGCTTGCCGCCAAGCCGGACGACTTGGGTTCTATTCCCCAGGACCCACATAGTGGAAGGAGAGAACTGAACTCCAGAAGTTGTCCTCTGACCTCTACACCCACACACGCAGAAAAATTAAATAACAGAAAGATCCCTGCAGTTGAGAGGCAGAGGCAGGCAGGCGTCTACAAATTCAAAACTCGCCTGGTCGACATAATTCCGGGCTAGTCAAGGCTACCTGGTGAGACCTCCCCCTCACGATAAATAAGTTAAATAAATAAATAATTTATTGGCGATCTCCACTTAGCACTCTGCTCACCCTGGACATGATGGCTCCCAGCTTCGCCTCCTCCCCACGCCCAGCCTCTCATCTCCCACAATCCCATTTCGGAACCTGAGATCTCCTATGCTGGACCCAGGCTCAGAGAGGGGACCCCGGAATACAGCAGGTGCTCATTTATAAAGAGACCGACTCTACACCCGTGTCCCCTTATCAAAATATTTTGTACACTTATTTATTTATTTCTGTGTGTACCGGGGGTGGAAACGTGGAGGCGACTTTGTGGAGATCGATTCTCTCCTTCCACGTGTAGGTCCTGGGGATCGAAAGCAGGTCCTTCAGCCTCTACCCACTGAGCCTCTCGCAGCCCTGGATTTTTTATTTTTAGTGCATGTGTGTGTATGTGTGTGTGAGAGAGCAAGAGGGTGTGCTCGCGCACGTGTGTATATGTGTGTGTAGTACCCATTGTGGCCAGAAGAGGGCATCATATTCCAGGGGTTGGAATTACATGCAGTTGTGAGTCACAGGATACAGGAGCTGAACCCAGGTCCTCAGGAAAAGATGCAAGCACCCTTAACACTGAGCCGTCTCTCCAGTCCCTTCCCTGCTTTTACTGAGACATCCTTAAGTAGCACAGGATATCCACAGATTGCATGAGTAGCCGAGGTTGACTTGATCCTCCTGTCTCCCCTGCCCAGGGCTGGGATGCTACGCTGAACTCACACTTTAGAAGTCTCCAGGAACCAGAGCCTCAACGTCAAGTGCTTCATGAACATTGTGAAATCTGCCTTCAGACACACACTCACGGCTGTCGTTTGGACAAGGCCTCTCAAAAGAGCCCCGGATCCTGGCGCACAGTGCTACCCAAAGTTTAGGTCTCTTACTAGGGTCTCTTCCAAGCTTGCTCCTTGTTGGACCCATTTAGTCACTGGCCCAGGAGCCCCACCCACTTTCCAGGAAGCCCCACCCCTGCCCAGAAGCCCCATCCACTGACCCAGAAGTCCCACCCACTGGCCCAGGAGCCCCGCCCCCGGCCCAGGAGCCCCACCCACTGGCCCAGGAGCCCCGCCCCCAGCCCAGGAGCCCCACCCACTGGCCCAGGAGCCCCTCCCCACCCCTGCGAGGCCCTGAGGCTGGGTCTCACCTGAGAGACAGGATGCAGTCCTGAGCCCTGGTCTCGCTGAGCCGCACAAGGTAGCTGCCTTCCTTGCAGAGGGATAGCAGGTTTTCGGCCTCCACACGGCTCAGGGGGCCGTGAAACCACCTGCGTGGGGATGGGGACAGATGCCTCAGCAAGGGCAACTGATTTCACACAGGTGATGGGGGCAGGACAGGACCCTAGGGCACAGCCAGACAATTCCACTGGACATGGCAAGTGGAGGCTAGCCTGGGCTACATGAGACCCTCGCCAAACAAATGCATGAGTGAATGAGGCCTCAGCTCCCCTGCGGTTCCTGGGGTCCCGCGGCACCCCTCCCCCAGCGTCCCCACTCACGGCTGCCTCTCCAGGGCCAGGGCTGTGTCCACACGCTCCGCAGGCTGCGGCCTCCGGGGCTCCTTGGTGGAGCCTGGGGTCCGTTCCCAGTCAGGACCATCAAACTGTACTGGGAGAGGAGGGTGGGAAGATAAAGGTTACATCCCGCCCACCAAGGGGGCAGGTCAGGAGCCAGCCAATGGGATCTCAGCCTCACAGAGCCCAGGAGGTGGGGAGTGGAGTCTAAGGGCGTCCAGGATTGACACAGAGGCTACGATTGGTCTGGACATTGAAGGGGCGGGACAGTGCCTTGATTGATAAATCAGAGCACGGGGGTTTGGACAACAGGGCTGGGTCTGTAATCAGGGGTCCCTCCAGCGGATACAGGTGCTTGTGGCGAGGCTGTACTGTCGGAGTTCGATCCCCAGGACCCATGTTAGGAATGACATGAAAACTTTAATAGTTTCTGGGTTCATCCCTGCCGCCCTGGATTACTTGATATTCTTTAGGTTGGTTGTGTTTCCCCTTTCCTCGATTTAGCCAGGCACTGGAGTCCACCGGCTCCGGAAACCTCCGCCCCGCGCACAACTGAGTATTTAGTCGACAATCACCCTGGTGTGCTGTGACGTCACAGCCCTCCCCATGTCTGCAGAGAACCGGGGAGCAGGACGGAAGTCAATCGTTCACTCAGTTCAGTGAGAACCGAGGCAGGGGCTTACCTGCGAAGGCCCTGGAGATGTGATCTTTCTTCCACTCCCAGGGCTGGTCGTACTCATCCGCCGGCCTCTCGTCCTCCAGCGGGAGCCGGCTCTGGCCAGCAGACGCCGCATCGTCGGGCTCCACATCCTGCTCCTCATACGGAGTGTCGTACAGCTGGACCGCTCTGCTTGGCCGTTCTGGGGGGACACACTGGTCACCTCCCTCCCGCACAGGACCTTCCCGTCACCCCCAGTCCTGCGCACTCACCGCTGGAGACGCCCTGGGCACCATAGGGCTCCGTGTACCCATCTTCCGGGGCTGGTGGCTGGGTGTCGAAAGGGTCCGAGTACTCGGTGTCTGCTTCGGGCTGATGATGGAAAAGACTCAGGCTAGTCCCTGCTGCATGACGCTGTGCTCTGCCTGCCCTTTCTGGGCCATCTCGCACGTCCCAGAGCTAGGCTGACTGGTCCTGTGGGTTCTAGGGATTCGAACCCACGTCCCAGACACCCGCCAGTATCATTCTAACTCTAGCCTTTAAGAAGCCATTAGTAAGGACACACACCTGTTTCCCAGGCATAGAAACAAAAGCACAGAGAGGGTTAGTGACCTGGGCAGGGTCACACAGCTGCTGAGTACCAGGCAGCGCTGGAAAGCAGTTTGTCTACCTGTGTCCCGCCTCTCCTGCCCCTCTCTTCCTGAGGTTTTGGGGGCAGGGAGATAACAAGTGTCAGGCCAGCTTCGGCTACACAGAGAGAACCTGTCTCAAAACGAGACGACAGAAGAGAGCAGGGCTGGGGCTTAGTGGGTACAGCGCGTGCCCCGTCCGGCATGCACCGCGCAGCTTCCATCACGCACACTGGAGTGCGACACACACCTGGGAAGTAGAGGCAGGAGGATCAGGAGTGGTGAGTTTGTGGCCAGCCTGGGCTACATTGGACCAGCTCTCACTCAAGACAAGCACACCCCCAACCTCGGCCTTCCCGAGGGGGACGCTGGGGGCTGCAGAAGCTCTCAGACTCCCACCCTGGGCCGGGCGCCCGGGACACGGCGCGTGCCTGGGTTCCGCCACGCACCTCCGCCCCCGGGCTGCCCAGCAGGGCCTTGGCTCTGGCCATGTCGGCGGCGTCCACCTTGACCAGCCGGCGCCTGGGAGAGTCGTTCTTGGGGTCCCCGGGCCCGGAGGGCTCCGGCTCCGGGCGGCCGTCGGAGCCCTCGTAGGGGTCCTCGAAGTCCAGGTCCTTCTGCTCGCGGTAGGCCCGCAGGATGTCGCTCTCGGTGTAGTCGGGGGTGGGAGGCTGAGGCGGGGGCCTGCGGCCACCGAAGCTCAGGTAGTCCCGGAGCCACTTGGCCATGGGTGCCCCGGATCAGGCTGCTGTCAGAACCGAGACCCCATCCTGCACTCCTGGCCGTCCTGGCGGGCGGAGGGAGAGGAGGGCCGGTCAGGGGTCCCGGCTGGGTGGGAGCGGAGCGCGCAGCGGTTGGCCACCCGGTGCTGCGGTGGAGCCTCCGCGGACACTGTGCTCCGGGGCCGAGGGCAGGCGACACGGTGCGGTGTCGGGCGCCTGTCCCGGAGCAGAGGCCGGCCCGCCTGGAAGGCTGCACTCCCGGGGCTGCCGCCGCCCCCCCACCCCACGGCCAGATTCCTTATCCTCCGGAACCCTCACCCGCACCCTGCATCCCTCGACTCCCCATCTGTCCCCCCTCCAGGAATCCCCATCACCTGCCCCCTCCCTACATCCCGTAACCGCCACGGCTGCACAAAGGCACATAAACCTCTGGGTCCCGCGCCGGGACGCCCGCGCCCCCCGGGTCCGCCCCCGCCCCCGCCCCCGCCCGGACAGACCTGCACTCAGACCTCCCGTCGCTCCGGGGCGGCGCGACCCAGACCCGGGAGGGCACCGGAGGGCGAGGCCGCCGGCGCGGGGACCTTGCCGCCCTTGGGACCAGGTCCGGGCGGGGACTGGGCGAGAGGCCGGAGCATCGCGCAGGGTCGCGGCTGGAGGGGGCGCGAGGTGGGAGGCGCGTCCGTCACCGCCGCGGCCGTCGCTTTGTGGCAGGAGAGGGGGAGGGGCGCGCGGCGGCAGCTGCGGGTCCGCGAGGGGAGGGAGCGAGCGGGCTGGGACCCCAGGAGGGAGGGTGGGGCAGGAGCCAGCCGGGGTTGCTAAGAAGCCTCGGCCACGGGTCTGTGTGCCTCAGTTTCCAAGGGAGTCACTACTGAGGGTCCGGCGGCGCCAGCCGGCCGCACACCTGCTGTGGCAGTTCACCTAGGACGACGGGAGGCACGTTCGTGGGCGCAAACCGCCGGCCGCAGCGGAGACCCGCACCACGGCGAGCGCCTTAGTGACAGCGGAACCGCGCGTCCCAGCCGGGACAACCAAACGCCCCACGGAAACCCCGCACTGCAGGCTGGCAAAGTCCAAGACCCGGGCGCCCCAGCAGCGCACAGGACGACCACTTCTACAACAGCCAAGACAGCCTCCAGCCCACTGTGCGCCCCAGACTCCTGGTCCTCCTGCCTCAGCGCCTTCCAGAGTGACCTGTTGAGATTGGGGAAACTGAGGCACAGAGAGGCTGTGTATGTGGGGTGATACTCAGGCCACCCATCCCTGTCTTCAGGGTGGCACTGCTTGCTCACACGGTGAGCTCTGCTTTCTGGTGGGGAAACCGAGGCTGTGCTATGGCCCCTGCCCACCTGTGGTGTCCCCAGTGTGAGAGTGTGGGGCCGGGGAAGGCAGACAGACGCAGGAGGCAGGAATGGGGATCCTAGGCCCCGAAGTCGGGGAGCAGAGAGGTGGCCACCCTGTTGAGTGGTTGGGACACTGGTGCCCATGAACCCAAACAAAAACTCAGAACACGAGTGGGTTGCACAGTGTATCAGGAATCTGGTTCTGGAACATCCCACCCCCTCCATCCCCCAGCACTCAGTCCCAAGTCTCTGAATCCTTGTTTCCTGTCAACAAATCTGCCGCCACCAACTCCAGAGCTGTGTTGGGCTCCACTCCCCTGTGGGCGTGTGATAGAGCCGTGCTCCTGTTCAGGGCTGTATCATGTTCCAGGTAGAGCGCATGGTGGGGCTCAGTTCACACAGGCAGACTAACAGGGAGCCTCAAATCCACAAAGGGGAAGCACGCTGAGGTGCGGGGACAAGAGGGACCCACAGCAGGTGAGGCTGTAACCTAGTGAGGCCCGCTCAGGACCCAGGTATCAGTGTGAGACCCCCCCCACCCCGCCCGCAGGGACAGCATGGCCGGTGCATCCGGTGGGGCAGGGCTTGCCCAAGAAGCCCCAGCCCGATGGAGGCCTTGAGGGAGGAGGTGAGCCCCTCAGAGGCCCGGCTGCGCCCCAGCGCCCCGGCTGCTGGGGACATGGTGATAGCAGCAGAGCGGGGGGTGGGGGATGGGGTGGGGAGGGTGGGGGAGGGGGCAGGGCTCCCGAATCTCCGTGAGAAGGGGGACCCAGGACACCCCAGGGCACCGGACTCCAGCAGGACATTTCAGGTTCAAGATTGGCACGGTTCCCGCCTCTAGTGCCAGCATGGGGAGGTGGGCAGGAGGGTTGGCCAACATCACCCTCGGCTTGAGTAGGAGGCTAGCCTGGGTACCGGGGCACAGACTAAGGAGTTCTGAGTGCAGGATGTGCCCGAGGTTCCCGGCCCGGTGCGAGGCAGAGGCCTTGGTTAGGTGCTGCCTGTGTGCAGCCACCATGTGTCTGGGCGATGGGTCTCAGCGGCAGTGTGGCTGGAGCCCAGCCCTGTGTGGCGGGGAGATGATCCCCAAGGGCCCGCACCCCGCCCGGCAGGACAGGATGGACAGCGGCTCTCTGTCCTGGGAGCCTGGGTGCTCAAGGGACCCCGTCAGGACTTGGCTGAGGCCCTGCTGCCTGGTTTGATCCGGTCTCCCAGGGCTTCCTGGCTCAGCTGTCGCTGTCACTGTCCCCGTAGGCGCCCAGCTGGCTCAGGGAAGATGCACCTGGTGTCTGGGGTGCAGGGTCTGCCTTCCTGCTCTCAGGGGCACCTGCAGGGAAGACAGGTCAGGCCGGCACAGCCGCCCTAGTGAAGGAGGGCCCTGTGACATGGCCACCCCAATCCCAAACTGGGCCAGAGAGACCTTCAACACCCGCCCGCTGTGCGGCTCAGGCAGTGGCCAGCCCTCTCTGAACACAGGATCACCAAGGCAGGCCACCGGCGCTTGTCAAAGGACGATTTAGTGGCTGTGCGTCCGAGCCTTAGCTCCTGTCTTCTGAGACGGACCTCACGTGGCCCAGGCTGACCCCAAGTCCCGGGTCTGAGTGAGGGCTGCGCAGGCTGAGGGACTCACCCGTGGCGGGTGTCTGGTTGGCTTCCATCTTCGCCTTCTTTCGCACGACCAGGCCGGCCAGCTGCACCCTGCTGCCCACTGCTGCCTTCCGCTTGGCTTCCGGCGCCTGCAGGGACCACATACAGCTGCTGACCCTGACCTCCCCGACCTGGGTCTGTGTCACCTGGCCCAGGGTGGTGTCCGAGGTCTGCCCACCCCACACTCTGTTGAGCCAGCTGCCCGGTCTCGCCCGTGGACTCCTACACACTCCTCACCACCCACCTCAAGGCTCTCCCCACAGGCGGCCTCAAGGACTGTCGCCTACCCAGGACCCACAGTCTTTTTTGACCAGCGAGCCCCTAGTGTTGCCAGTAGCTCCTGGCACACAGTAGGTGCTCAACCTGCAGCGCCGGCTGGCCTTGGCCTTCCCAAGCGCTGGTATGACACGGGGCTCTGGGGGGAAGTGAGGTGTAACATGCAGCTGGTTGCCCGAGCCCATGGGGGTGGGGGGTGAGGGTGGGGGGGGAGGGGGCGGGAGGATTGGGGTTCAAGGCAGAGCTGGGCTTTGGAGCGTGACCCTGGTTCAAAAAAAAACCAGACGGAACCAGGCCAAGTCTGGACTCCACAGGGAAGGACCATGGTGCCTGGAGCTTGGGGACCAAGTTCGAGTCTCCTGCACCCACGGAGGTGCCACTGATGGGCGCAGAGGACCCGAGGATCGGTGGGCCTGGTGCGCACAGGAGACCCCTGTGCCCCACAGAGCCCTGGGACCCCCGTATACGACCTACCCTTCCCGTCCCCTCCAACCCCTCGCCATGCTGGGCCACAGCTGCTTCACTGTTTGATACAGGGGCTCCCTATGTAGCCCGGGCTGGCCCCAACTGTGGGAAGGGCCACCTGCCTCTGGCGCGGTCCCCTCCGGGTCTGCCCGGTCACTGTGGCTTCTCCTGGGTCCACTCACCACGTCCAGGACAGCTGTGGGGTGCTGGGCTGCCGTGCCGTGGGGTCTGGCTGCGTGCGGGTGGGACCGCGGGGTCTCGTCTTCTGAGTCTGAGTCCGGCAGCCGGCGGTGGTGCGCCTCCTCCAGCAAGGCCCTGTGGACGGATGAAGGCAGGAGCTCAGGGCCAGCCTGGGCTGTGGGAGGCCGTGGGGTGGGGGTGGGGCCTCTCGGTCGGGCTCAGCTCACGCGGCCTCGCGCTCGTCGTCCTGCTCCTGCTGCCGCAGCCACTGCTCCCGCGACAGGCGGTGCTGCTGCAGCATGGCCTCGAAGTCCACGTGCGCCTGCCGCTGGTTCAGGTCCTTCAGCTCCTGCAGCGTCTCCAGCAGCTCCATCTCCAGCTTCGAGTCCTTCGTGCGGTTCTCCAGCACCTGGGGGGTGGGTGGGTGAGGGGTGCAGGAGACGGCGTGCGGGTGCGGGGAGTGGGGCACACAGGTGCAGGGCCGTGTTGTGGAAGTTCATTTTTAGTCGTGTTTAGAATATTGTTCTGTGCACTGCTGGGCGAGGGGCGCACCGGCCTCGGCGTTCTGCATCGTCTGCAGGGTCGGGTTTCTGTGGGGCGTTTGATTGCTCAGGATCTGCACCTGAGGAGTTCTGAATAAAAACTCCTGAGCTCAGAGGCTCGGGGTTCCACAGTCCAGATGACACTGGCCAGGACGGCGGTCCCTCTGCTGAGGTTGCGCAGGGCTCGCAGCTGTGACAATGCCTCCCTGTCTTCCATGCTGAGCTCCCGCCGCAGGGAGCTAGTACGGGGGTGGGGGTGCCACAGCTGGGGACTCACCTTCATGGGGTTGTTCAGCTCCTCGTCCTCACGCTCCTTCTGCACGCGCTTCTCCTCCTCCTCCAGGAGCTTCTCAGCCTGGAAGTTGCGTGTGGCCCCGTGCTCCATGGTGTAGTCTGTGTTCTCAGGGTCCGTCTGCAAGGGAGGGCACAGGATAAGCGCCTCCATCTGTACCATGGTGACCCTTGGCACCTGCATCTGCAGGCCTCCCTGGCTGTGTGTGTGTCTAGCTTTTTACCCTCTGGCCTGTGATCCACACACGTCCCTGACGTGAGCATCTGCGAGTGGGGAGCAGGGGCCGAAAAGTGAACGAGGCTAACCCGGACTGCTCAAAAATGAGGGGACAAGGAGATGGCTCAGGGGTTAGAGCCTGGCTACTGCTGCAGAGACCAGGGCTCAGTTCCCACCACCCACATGGGCTCACAGCCGCTGTCCCTCCAGTCCCGGGTTGCAGTGACCTCTTCTGTGGGCACTGGGCACACAGGTGGCTCACAGACACGTGGGCAGATGCACACACTTGAAGTAAAACAACTTCTTCTAGCCTACATTTTGTTCACTTTAATCAAGTCTCATTTTTTGCACTCAAAGGAAAAAAGTTTACAGTTAAAAAAACAAAACCCACTCTGTCTTAGCCCTGCAGCACCCCGCAGACCACTGTGCTCCCAATCCCCGCAGCACTCCATGGGATCACCGTGCTCCCAATCCCCATAGCACTCCGCGGGATCACTGTGCCCCCAATCTCTGCAGCACTCTGCGGGATCACTGTGCTCCCAATCCCCGCAGCACTCCGCGGGATCGCCGTGCCCCCAATCCCCGCAGCACCCCGCGGATCACTGTGCTCCCCAATCCCCGCAGCACTCCGCGGGATCACCGTGCCCCCAATCCCACGCGCTGTGCATGTGCGGGCGTCCAGGCTTTCCTGTGTGGGGTCCTGCTGCAAGCACCTCCCCTAGGCTCTGTCACCTTTGTGGGGTGTCCTAGGAGGGAAAGGGTACGAACCAGTGAACGCAGACCCTACCTTGAAGGTGATCTCGGCCAAGCAGCGTGTGCATTTGATGTAGAAGCGGAAGATGGGCAGGCCCAGGTACGCCTCGTTCTGCACCGTCTCCTTGCGTGCGTTGAATTTCTTCCCTTTGTAGATGTATTCTCCGCAGGTCTTGCACCTGCGGCAGGCAGGCACCTAGCTCCAGTGCTCCACCCATCTTCCCTGGGCAGGAAGGGCTGCCTCCGCCAGGGTGTACAGGGCTCGTGAAACCCTCACAGGGGTCAGAGGTCAGAGGACCCTGCACGCTGGCCCCTCTCCCTTCCTGCTGTGCCTACAAAGACCTCTGGCCTGGCCCTACCTCAGGGTCTCTGCTCTACAGTTCTCCCACTTCCTGACCGTCAGCTGGGACCACCCGTGTGGTATCATAGGCATCATCCCCACTCCCTACTAGTCCGAGAGCGTCAGGAGGTTGGGGGCTGGGCCCTGGACTGACAGTAGGTACCTGACACTGGCAGTTGGAGGTGTGCAGTGGCTCAGTAAGAACAGACCCCACAGGCCATATTGCATGGTCACCAGGGACTGGCACTATCTGGATTAGGATTAGAAGGTGTAGCCTTGTGGGAGGAAGTGCCACTGGGGGTGGGCTTTGGGGTTTCTAGAGCCCGTGGCGTCCAGTGTCTCTGCCTGTGGATCAGGATGTGGCTTCCAGGACTTCTCTAGCACCACGCCTGCCTGCCGCCATGTTTCCCCGACAGAACAGTAGACTAAACCTCTGAAATTGTCCGCAACTGCCAATTAAATGCTTCTCTTCTAAGAGCCGCCTCGTTCACCGGGACTAGCGGCAGGAGAACATTACATTATCCAGTCAACATGGATAGCGACCACAGGCGTGTGGCTGACAGGAGTACGAATCTCACACAAAGTCAAGTGTCAATGGCTGTTTCATTCCAAACTGGTTAAGCCCAGGAAAGTAGGGGAGAGGTGGGGTGATCACAGGAGGGGACTGGCAGCTTGTCTGGGGTGAGAGAGGAGCCAGAAATGCAGGCAGAAGCCATGGCTGGTGCAAAGGCCCTGGGGTGGGGGTAGGGCTGCCACCGGAGGGGAGGGCCGAGAACCTGCAGGTCCATGTGTCACTCTGTCAACTGAGGCTTTGGGACTCTGTGAGGCTGGGGATTTCATCCCTGTCTGCTGTCCCCCGAGACTCACCTCATGTTGAAGGGGGCCATCAGCCGTACCACGTACTGCCGGTCCTTGGGTAGCTTGAGCTTTGGGATCTTTGACGGGTCGAAATCGGGTGGGTAGTATTTCTGCAGGGAAAGGGGTGTTGGCTGTTTTCCCAGTAGACGGGGGTCTGGGAGCCATGTCAGGGGACTCCGGGATCCCCCAGTTTTAGGGATGTGCACATGCTTCAGTCTGCTCACAAGTTCCCAGACAAGGGTTGTTTGAAGCACAGCCATGAGAAATCAGAGTAGGAAGGAGGGGTGTGCAAGCTTCCAGAACTTTCTTCCAAATCATGAGATGCATGTGACACGCTATCCGGGGAAGGTTCTAGAGACCCGGGGTTTGCAGTGAGGGTGAACTGTATGTGGTGATAACATTCTAGACACTAATGAGGAAACCGGGGCCCAACATAAACCATACATCATCTAAGATGGTCTAGCCTGAACTAGAACCACCCAGGAACGCAGGATGCTAGGGTATAAAATCTGGTGAGTGAACCTCTGTGGGGAGAGCCGACTCCAGCCTCTCTATGTGCTTGGGAGGCTGGGGTGAGACACGCAGGAACCAGCACCAGGGGAGTCTGAGTCAGGGGGATACAGAGAGGCACCCCCCCCGGAAAAGCCAAAGAGAAACCGTGAGGACCAGAGCAGCACTCTGCTTTGGACACAGCTAACGGCGGCCAGACCCAAGAGGGAGGGAGCAGGCTTTGCCAAGTCTTCAGGGGGACGCGGGTCTCCCCGGCGCTTAGGAGGCTGACGCAGGGGGACAGTGAGTTTTCAGTCAGCCTGGACACTGCAGGCAAACACGTAAAATAAAGTAAATATTTCTAAAATCGAATACAGGTCAGCATAGGGACGCACGCCTTGAATCCCAGCCACTGGGAGGCGGATTCTGGGCTGCGCAGTGAGGCCCTGATTCAAAGCAAACGTAAAACACATGAAACTCTAGGAAATGGATCTTTTTCAACAAAGAACACGGAGTCCCTATGTTCCAACCACCCAGGAGTCAGAACTGCGAAGCCTGGTGTCGAACACACGCCAGAGAGTGCTGATGTTCATTCAGCAACTGGGAGGAAGTGCAGCCGCCGTCAAAGGAATGACCGGAAGGAGGGGCGCCTGCGCCACAGCCCTCGGAGGTCCCACTCTCGCCAGAAACGTCCCGACTCTGAACACTTACGTTTAAAACTTTGCGTTCGGACATCTTCGCTTCCTGTTCGGCGCTTAAGTGAAGGAGTGATTCGTTTCGGTCTTTTCCGAGTTTTCCCGATCAGAGGTCGCACTTCCGTTGACGTCACTGCCTCCGCCGTCTTACTGGCTGTAGCTTTCAGGCTTTCCTGTTCTCATTGGCTGCGATCTCTGTCGATTAAGGTCGCGAGTGCGCTTTCGTTCCATCCGGTGTGCCACTCGGTGGAGCACTAAAGAAAGGTTCCGGGAGGGATCCGGATGGCGTGGCGAGGCGCGTGCGTGCCTGCGTGCGAGTGTGCACTGCATGCCTTTTGAGTCCAGGTCTCACTGTGTGCCCACCCTGGCTGGTGTCATGCCTCCGCCTTTCAAGTGCTGGGGTCACAGGGAGGAGGCCAGTCCGCCCTTCTTTGTTTTCCGCTTGTATTTTCTTTTGGGGATTTTCGAGACACGGTTTGTCTGCGCAGCAGCCCTGCTGTCCTGGAACGCACGCTGTGACCAGGCTAGTCTTGAACTCAGAGATCCCCCTGCCTCTGCCTCCTGAGTGCTGGAATTAAAGGCGTGGCCACCACAGGCAGGCTTAACATGGTTCTTACCTTTATTATCTCCGCTTCCTCTGGCAAGGCCCCAGCCCTCAGCCCCTCCCTCGCTTTTCCTCCTTTTGGTTCTGAGACGGACGGGGTCTCCAGGCGGGCTTTAGTCTCTGTCCTCATTTCAGTATCATGCCTGGCTGCATCATGCCTGGCTCTCAGTTGGGGAACAAAGGTGCTATGGTGTGTGTACCCCCAACATTCACCCACGGGGGGGGGCTCTTCTCCCACTTCCCTTGTGCAGGGCGGGTGATGGGACCCCAGGCCTCGCGCCTTGCTGTCTCGCTCTGTCCCCTTCCTTGGGCCCCAGAACCTTGAGCCACATCAATTTCTTTTCCTCATGAAGGCCTTTTTTTGGGGAGAGGGGGAGCTGGGAAGATGACCCGGGGAACTGTCTGCTTGCAGGTATGAGTGTCTGAGGTGTGCTCTGCGCGAACACACACAGACACAGGAACACAGATACACAGACACACACACACACACACACACACAGGAACACACAGACACACACGGAGACACAGAAACACACACACGGAGACACAGAAACACACACACAGAAACACACACACACAGACACACAGGAGGAACACACAGAAACACTGACATCCAAGGGCATTCACTCCAGCTTCACGGGCTCTGGCGCCCTCCTCTGGCCTCCGTGGACACTGCGCATACTCCCCTCCCAACACGCATTTGAAGTAAAATATTTAAATTAAAAATGGACAAAGACAAGAGGAATCCTGGTTTCAGTAATAACTCATTTAATTAAAGTTTATAACTACATCACATTCACAGTTCGTAAAGTCCCTCACTGATGGAGAAAGCTCGTCCCCCGGGTCCAGAGAGCTCAGGCCTGCTGTCCCGCCTGCCCGCCCAGCGGCCCAGCACCTGGGAGGTCAGGACTCGAACCCAGGCCGCCTGGGCACCCTCAGGTCGACGAGAGGCTCTCATCTCAAGAGCCCAGTCGCTCCTCCGCTTGCCCAGGGCGGCTCCAGTCGCTCGGCTTCCCGTAGTCCGTGAGGTCCTGGGCGGACACCTGGACGCAGTACCTGGCGTGGGGCTGCGCAGCCCTGAGGGTGAAGGTAGTAGCTTCGATGGGTCCCACCTGCGGGGAGAGGGCCGGGCCGCTGGGGGCGCAAAGCTAGCTCGGGATCACGGCTGGGAAGCGCGCCCCGGGGCGACGGAGGCCGGAGGATGCGGGGGGAGGTGGGACGGCCTCTCCCGGAGGATGCGGGGGGAGGTGGGACGGCCTCTCCCGGAGGATTCCCGGGGTGTGGGGGGGGAACGGCCTCTCCTGGAGGATTCCCGGGTGGGGGGGGCGTCCTCTCCCGGAGGATGCGGGGACGGCGGCCTCTCCCAGCTTCCCCGCTCCCGGGCGCCCTCACCCCTCCCTCCGCCCCTGCTCACCTGGCGGAAGCGAGAGGCTCCGTGGCGCCGGTAGCGGACGCGGTACTTGAGCGAGAAGACGTCCGGGAAGGGCCAGGAGGCGGGCGGACGCCAGAGCACCTGCAGCCGCTGCCCCACAGTGCGCAGGCGCACGCTCTCCGGGGGGTCGGGCTTGACTGCGGGAGGCAGGGGGCGGGTCCGCGCGTCACGTGCCCACCCCGCTCACTCACGCGTGTCTCTGAGGTTCACCGACCTCTTGACGCGCTTCTGTTCACGCATGCGTTCATCGCGCCCACGGGCGCCTTCACGTACGCCCGCGCCCGTTCACGTCATCCGGGCATTCACTCGTTCACCATGCCGTTCACGCGTGCGTTCACTCATGTCATCGATGCATTCGTTAGCTCTCACCCATGCCGTTCACGCTTTCACGCGCTCATGCGTTCGTCTGCTCCAGGAGAAGCGGAAGCCGCGAGTCACCCAGCGACCGTGCTGCAGGGCTTTTCTCAGACACCACACCTGGGCCGCAGCATCGCTCTGCGTGGCTCTGGAGCACTCCTCACGCCAACACAAGCCCTACACCCAGAAGCCTCTGCCTATCCCTCCCCGGCCCTCAGCACCCACAGGCCTCCTTCTGCCTCTGGATTCCCATCAGGAGCCCAACTGTGTGGTTTGTGTCTGGGTTCCCCAGTGAGCACCATGTCCTCTGGGTCCCTTCCCACTGTGGTGGGAACCAGAGCCTCCTTCTTCAGGGCTGAGTAATATTCTGCTGTGCAGTTGGGCATTGTGTGTTCATCCCATCCGTTCACAGGAGGACACACGGCAGGCCTGTCTCCTGGCCGCGGTGCATAATGCTGCCCATGACTAGGAGGGATGGATCTTTCTTTTTCTTTCTTCCTTCCTTCCTTCCTTCCTTTCTTTCTTTCTTTCTTTCTTTCTTTCTTTCTTTCTTTCTTTCTTTCTCTTTCTTTCTCGTTCTCTCTCTCTCTCTCTCTCTCTCTCTCTTTTTCTGAGACAGGGTTTCTCTGTTGTGGCGCTGGCTGTCTTGGAACTCACTATGTAGACCAGGTTGGCCTCCAACTCACAGAGATCCTCCTGCCTCTGCCTCCTGAGTGATTAAAGGCGAGCCACCACCGCATGGTGGAGCTGTGGGATCATGTGGAGACTACGCTTCACCCTTGAGGGCAGTGTAGCCTTTCACTGACTTTCATCAGCTTTTTTTCTAGACGAGGTCCCACGTGTAAACCTGACTTGCCCCCAACTCACTCTGTAGACCAGGCTGGCCCTGGGCTCTCCGAGATCCACCCGCCTCTGGAATTAAAGGCCCGTCTGCGACACACCTGGCTTTCGTCCTCTTTTAACCATGTCTGTCAGTGTGGGGAGGCTCGCTCAGGAGCCGACACCCCAGCGGAGACCTCGGAGGCCGGAAAGCGAAGGCCCCGAGAGTGAGAGGGAAGGAAGCTCAGGTGGAAGGGCAGAGCCACACAAAGGCCAGGGCAGGATGGAGCTTGGGGTTTGGGGAGTAACAGGAGGCCTGAGGGGCAGAGTCGGCGGAGGGAGGCTGCAGACCAGCAGGACCCCCGCGGGTTGGGGGGCAGGGACTGCGCGGAAGCAGAGGAAGCACGGATACTCACTGATCCTCTCGGCCACGAAGGCCAAGAGGCTGCTGCTGGCGCCGCCCGCGTGCACGGCGGTGACGTTGAGCACGTACGGCGACGTGGAGAACAGGTGCACGTGGGGGATGCTGCACCGAGTGGCCTCGGGGGTCGGCTGTAGGCAGGGCCAGCTCTGCTGCTGGGCCGCCACACCGAGCCTGTGCGGGAAGCACCGTGCGGTCGCGAAGCACACCTGGTGCCTGTGGGGCCCCAACCCACCACGGCTGGCCGTGGGACCCGGACACGCGGGGGGGAACCGGAATACCCACACCCCGTACACAGGCTGCTTGCGACCCCAGATCCCCCTGCCTCCTCCCCTGAGCGTCTGGGCTCCCCGCCTCGTCCCGGCCTCTCTCGGCTCTCTGACCTGTACGTGGCTACGAAGGACGTGGGTCTGCTGGAGTTGGGAGCTCGCAGCAGCGACCAGGAGCAGTCCACCGCCACGGGGTACCGGGAGGCCTGGCATCGCACCCTGGGCTGGCTCAGGGCCCCTAGACCCCGAGGAGACAGAGGCCTGAGTCCATGAGCCTCATGGGAGGTGTGCATGGAAGGGCGAACTCCTATGCAAAGTCCCAGGGCCTCAACTGAGCCCATTTTCCAACGAGAAAACTGAGGCCTTTTCTCTCTCTCCCCCCTTCATTCATATATATATATATATATATATATATATATTTCAAGTTTCAAGACAAGGTTTCTCTGCTGGAACTCTGGCTGTCCTGGAACTTGCTCTGTAGCCCAGGTTGGCCTTGAACTCACAGAGATCCGCTTGCCTCTGCCTCCCAAATGCTGGAATTAAAGGCATGCACCACCGGTGCCCGGCTCTTTCTTTCTAAACCAGGGTCTCATGTAGCCCAGGGTGGTCTTGAACTCACTATGTAACAGCGGATGCCCATTGTCTCCTGAGCTTTCGGCTTTAGCCTCCGGAGTGCACCGTGGCAGGCCTCCCCCCCACCCCCAACACGCACACACTCCCAGCGTCTCCTAGCTTTTCTGACTCGCAGTTGAGTGACAACGGTGAAACTTCGAGGTTGCTGAGAGTCAACTGTCTGTCCACACACATCTCTAAGCTCAAGGGTGCCTCTGCCTGGCTAGACGAGGCCTTGCTGCTCTGAGCCTCAGTTTCCCCATCCCTATAACAGAGCGGGATCAGGTCCCATCTGTTAAAGTGTGAGTCCCCACCGGACTCCAGACACGACCTTAGACTCTAAGTGAAGGGTCGGTCCCCAAATAACACCCCTTGGCCCAGGTGCCCCGTCCCCAGTGTGCCCACCTACCTGTGCCTATGTCAGCTGCGGAGCAGCTGGCCCAGAGGGCCAGTGACAGGAAGAGCCGCTGGGACATGCTCGCGCCTCAGTCGAGGTAAAGGCTAGTGACCCACGTCGGGAGCCTGGCCCTGGGTGAGCTGCCCAGTGTGGCCCAGTAACTCGGTGTGTGGGGCAGGAGGGAAGGGTGGAGACGGGAGCCCGACTCTGTCACCAGTGCCCCGTGGAAGGCCTTGAAGTGGGGTTAGGGGGAGTGACCCAGAAGGGAGAAGTCACTGGGTGGCTTTCCTTCCGCCTGTGGCAACGGCAGGAAAATGACCGGGAGGCCCCAGGAAGGGGGGTGAGGTGGGGGACAGATGTGCAGGGGAGCAGGGCGGGCGAGAAAGGGAAGACGTGGAGAGAGACAGGGAGAGACAGAGACGGGGGACGCTGGCTTGAGGACTGGTCCCTCTCACCATGAACAGCTTCCCTAGCATTGAATCAGGCCACCTCCAGATCGTCCCCGTCCCAGGACGATGTGTGTGTGACAACCACTCAGAACACCCCAAGAATCCCCCAGGGACAGTCTGGAGTCTCTGGGAACTCCAGGCCACACCCATCCCATTCGCACCGAGAGAACCAAGAACCTCCTGGGGATTTGAGGGATTTGCCCAGCATAGAGGTGGGGGAGGGGAGCAGGGGCCCTGCCGGGAAAGTGACGCCAGCCACTTGCCACCCCAGCTCACAAGAGGCTGAGATAGGATGGTGTCTGTGAACTTAATTCCAGCCACAAAGGACTTCCATCTCAAAATGAAAAAAAAAAAAAAAGCCGGACGGTGGTGAGCACTTTTAATTCCAGCACTCGGGAGGCAGAGGCAGGAGGGTCTCTGAGTTCGAGGCCAGCCTGGTCTACAGAGTGAGTTCCAGGACAGCCAGGGTTACACAGAGAAACCAAAAGGGGGGGGGACAGAAAAGAAAATGGTAAAGAGTAGAAGATGGGGGCACCGGACCCTGAGGTGAATTCAGACACACACAAAACAAAAACCAAACTCAAAATAAAGTACTGAAATCAAGGAGAGGACCCAGAACCCGAGTGCGCTCTTTTACTCGCTTGTAGTAGCCATAGGAAGGGAGCCCAGGGCCACCCTGGGGGATTCTAGGCGGGGCTCCACCCTGACCACGCCCTCAGGCCTTCCCTCGGGGAGTCTAGGCGGGGCTCCACCCTGACCACGCCCCCAGGGCCACCCTGGGGGAGTCTAGGCGGGGCTCCGCCCTGACCACGCCCCCAGGGCCACCCGGGGAGTCTAGGCGGGGCTCCACCCTGACCACGCCCCCAGGGCCACCCTGGGGTAGTCTAGGCGGGGCTCCACCCTGACCACGTCCCCAGGCCTCCCTGGGGGAGTCTAGGCGGGGCTCCACCCTGACCACGCCCCCAGGCCCTCCCTCGGGGAGTCTAGGCCGGGCTCCGCCCTGACCACGCCCCCAGGCCCTCCCTGGGGGAGTCTAGGCGGGGCTCCACCCTGACCACGCCCTCAGGACACTTGTGACGTAGGTAGCGTATTGGATGCCCCCAGCCTCTCACTGAGGGATTAAGGCTGGCAGCTCCAGTCCGGAGCTACAATTCCTTTTCTTGGTTTCTTTAAATATTGCATCACACTCATATTTATTGCCATAACTGTTTCGGGTTTAGGGGATCAGGCTTTTGTTCGACCTTCCTGCCCCATCCCTGCCGTCACCCAGCACCCCACACTGCTATGTTTTCCTCAGGCAGTGAGCTCATATTCCCGGGAGGACACTTGTGACGTAGGTAGCGTATTGGATGTCATAACATGTCGTGTGAGGAGGAAAATCACAGGCCCAGAGTGCAGGGAGCCGTGGTATGATGGGGTCAGCTGGGCACTGCTGGTAAGGCCCCAGGCTGGCCTCCCAGTGTGATGAGTCCCGTTCACTACCCTGGGGCCGGGGAAGGCGGTCCCTGTGGCTAAAGCTTGCAGAGGTGAAGGGTGGAGCCTGAACAACTGAGCTGTGGCCTCAGCAACCCTGGGCCTGCAGCCGCTGCATCTGCAGGATCTGGCTGAGAATGCACTGCACGTCCTGGTCCGTCTGTCCCTGTAGAGAGGTGGGAGCGGACGGGGCAGAGACACACCCTGGGGCACCTGCTGGGTGCTCCCCTGTCCCCTGCATGTCCCCCTACTCAAACCCAAGTGATTCAACTTTCAGTGAACTATGTCAGTGAACAGAGATGTCCCAAAAGCCATGAGGCTGGCTCTGAACAGAGGGGGCAACTGAGGTCTAGGCAGTGGCAGAGGAATGATGAGGCTGGCAGGGTGTCCTGAGATGGAGCCAGGAGGCAGGGGGCTCACCTGAATGGCGTACAGGAGGTGGCTGTGGTATAAAGCCACACAGTGCCATGCTCCCCGGACGCCTTCTGTGGGCACAGGGGAGAGGGAGAGGCAAGGATCAGGAGTCATCCTTGGCTACATAGTGAGTTTGAGGTCTTCCTGGGCTACATGAGACCCTGCCTCCAAAGAAATGTGGGGTGGTAAGAGGGGAGGAGGGGAAGGGGAGGGAAGGGAGGGGAGGGAATGGGTAGAAAGATTCTTCCATAGTGAGACACACCCACACCAAACCTCTCGTGGGAATGGTGGCTGAGTCAGGGAAGTGTCCCCTGAGGCACCTGCCCAGCCCTGATCCTGCTAGCAATCCTTGTCTGTCCCCTGACTGCTCTGTGTGTCTCTCATCACCTGCCTCTCTCCCAGCTCCACACAGCTCCATCCTCTGTTGTAACGCTGTCACCTGGCCACATATGGCCTCCTCCTTCCCTTCCCCTTCCCTCCCTCCTTAGAGCTGGCCAGGATAGTACACCCACTGTGGCAGCTCACAAAACAGGACAAGGAGGCACTCTCATTCACGCAAACTCTGCCAGACCTCAGCAGGGGGAACCACCGTCCTGGCCAGCGCCAGACTTGATCGACAGTGGAACTCCAACCATCGGAGCTCAGGTGTTTCATTGATTCAGAACTCCTCAGGTGTTCTACTGACAGCACATGCAGATCATAAACAACTAAACATCCCCCACATAAACCCAACACCTGTAAATAATACAGAACGCCGAGACCTAGGCTAGCCCCTCACCCAACAGTGCATAAAATATTTTATACATAACTAAACTTCCACAGCAGCATGCTGCTGCTTCAGAGCCTCCTTCAGTGTGAAGACTTCTCTGGACAGTTCTGTGATCTGGACGGGGCCGGGCTCAGTGGGCAGCCACCCTGAGCCAGGCAAGGACAGGGACCTACCTACTCACCTCTTGTGGGCAGCTTGGTAAAAGGTTATGAGAGGACCAGCGCCCCTAGTGGCTCCCTGGTGGCAGTTCACTGACTTTGCCTTTTTACTGTCAAAAACTCATTCTCCCAGAAGTCACTAACTTCCTTCCCGGTTCTGACCAATCAGAGAGATCTCCTACTTCCTTTTAAATACCCTGGTGGCCACCTCTTGGGGTTGTCGTCTCCCATCTTGCTACCCTGGCATGTCAGTTTTGCTCGGAGCTATTTTTTTTTTAAACTGCATTTCTCATTTTTTATTTGACAGAAAAGTTGCTTTTGCTGTACAGATTTAAACAACAACAATGCACTAAGAAACATGAAGTGGGGAGAGAGGTGTCACAACCTCAGGAAGCAGGACCTTACCAAGCTCTAAACCAGTCACCCCAGGAACATGAGGGGGAACAGTTCCCTGGAGCTTTACAATTCCAGGCCTAGGTGTCCTGAATTGTACCCCTCCCATCAAGATGCTGCCATGGGTCAAGGGAAGGCAGACGAAGACTCCTTCTCCCACACTTCTGGGAAAATGAGGAATATTCATGTCTCCAGAGTATGAGGTCTGGTGGAATCCAGATTACGGAGACCCAGAGGGGCGGCGGAGATTAGCCTGGGGACTAGGTGTCTCCTTCCTGTGCTGTGCCAGGAGGACGACTGCCCCCACCCCCACATTGTCTCCAGGAAACCCGCTCACTGCTCTGCTGTTCCCTTGGTGATGGCTGGGGCGAGGGCTGTTGACACCCCACAGATTCCTGAAGGAATCTATTGGCTTTTGAGGACTGTGTGACCTCCTCTCGCCAGGGGCTGGCTTCTTGGGGCTTGCAGGTTTGGGCAAGGCCTGAGGGCCAGGCTTAGCAGGGGGAGGAGGAGGAGGAAGAGGAGGGGGAGGAAGAGCTGGAGCTGGAGCTGCTGGAATATCTCTTCCGTTTGACTGGGGTCAGCTCCTGAGGGTGTCCCTCTCAAACAGCCTCCTTTGGGGCTGGAGTGGGGCTAGGGGCCCTTTTCAGTGCCACCTCGGGTTGAGCAGGAAGGCTGGAACCCTCAGAGTCTCTAGAACTGGAGCCAGAGGAAGAAGAGGATGGCCATGGTGAAGATGGTGAGGAGGAAGAGCTGTGGCGTTCTTTGCTGGTTGCAGAGCAGCCAATGCAGAAGGCTGCTGGGCCCCAGTAGAGGCAGATGGTTCCCCACTTCAGCATGGGACACCCCAGGAGCAGGACCAGAAAGAATGCCATTGTGGTCACTAGCAGAGGATGTGGTCTTTGCCACAGTCCCAGAGGAAAGGGACTGAGATCCTGCTGCAGGAGAGGCCTGGGCACTCGAACGCGATTGGTCTGAAAAAGCAGATGGCACAGGGACCGAGGCCGAGCCTGTGCTGGAGGGGGAAGACATTGTGAAGGAGCCTGGGCCACTCTTGAAGCAGGGAAAGGAGCCCATTCAGAGGTCATTCTAGGCTGGCTTGCGGCAGATGGTGGGGCTCTGTCAAGGAATAAAGGTGAGGTTCTGCCACTAACATGCTCATAAGCAGAAAGAGGCACCCTGGGACTGGTGAGATTTGTACCAGACAATGCTGGAGCCATCCTGCCACTAGAGAGATTTGTGGGAGCCAAAGCTGTAGGGGTTCTAGAGTCAGCAATATTCACAGGAGCTGTGCCATGTGCAGATAGAGGACCCGCCAGGTTTGTGGGGGTAGGAGTCTGGGGTGTTCTGGAACAGGAGAGATAATTTGCAGCAGTTGGGGGTGTCCCAGAGCCTGTGAGACTCAAAGCTGCCTGTGCAGCTGGTGTTCTAGCTCTTGCCAGGTTCACACACACAGGGACACACACAAGAACAAAGGCACACATACAGAGGAACACACACAGGAACACAGACACACACACAGACACACACACAGAAACACACACAGACACACACATAGGAACACAGACACACACAGGAACACAGACACACACACAGAAACACACACACACACAGGAACACAGACACACACAGGAACACAGACACACACACAGAAACACACACACACACACACACACACACACAGGAACACAGACACACACAGGAACACAGACACACACACAGACACACACACACACAGGAACACACACAGGAACACAGACACACACAGGAACACAGACACACACACACAGACACACACACAGAAACACACACAGACACACACACACACAGGAACACACACAGGAAAGAGGAGAGCTAAAGAGAAAGAGACAGAATTAAAGAAAAAGTGCACACAGGTGTGGGTGAATAAAGTTCCAGGAAAAGAATCACAGATTTATAGACCTTGTGTAAGAAAAGAAGGTAATAAAGAGAATGCTCCTTGGAAAGTGGGAGCCACAGTAAGAAAGATAGAAAAAATAAAAGAAAAACACATAGAAGTCTCCTAAGGAAGGAGAGGATAAGTAAGAGTGGAAAAGGAATTTTTCCATGTTAAAAATGGAAAATATTGTGACACAGGGCACTTGGGCTCTGTATAGTTTTGTTAAGGATATCATAGGAATGAAAACAGTAGATGAAAAGATAAATACTTCAACTGAAACTGGCATAATACAGATTATGGTTTTTGTTATTCTGGTATTTCACATGGTATTATCAATAGCCATCATGGCATACTGTGCTCTTTCAAGGAAAACTGTCAGTGCAGAAGGGAAAGGGAAATCTCCTAGCCCTTTACATGATATTGACTTAGATACAGGAGATAAATTCAGAGCAAAATCAGAAAATTTTAAAATGATGGAAAGAAAAGCAGAATCTACTTGCTTCTCACAAGAAGCAGCCTTTAAAGAAATAGATGAGAAGTGGAATGCGAAAATGCAAACTTTGGTAGCAAAATTAGAACACTTGATGGAAGGAGGTAAAAGCCTACCTCAGTCAGAGAATTCAGAGCCTACTGCTCCACCTTATAACGCAATGTGGCAGCCAAAGATTTTAAGAAAACCAACTATGGTTTATCCAGTAACTATAAACAGGATGCAGGGCTATGATGAACTTGGATGGCAACCTACAGAAATGCTAGATTTAAAGAGATTTAAAGAGGCAATAGTAGCCTATGGAATGCACTCTCCTTATGTAAAACAGATATTGAATAACTGGGCTGTTCAACACCGAGTCATTCTTCAAGATTGGAGGGACTTGGAAGCTAGTCCTCAGTTACAATGGCTGACATGGTGGAGAGAAGAAGCTTTGGCAATAGAACAACATAACCGAGCTAGAGGCGTTAATATTCTCAGAGATCCGTTGATAGGTGAAGGTCAATATGCTGAGTTGGAAATGCAGATTCAGTTTGATGACAATATTTTGGCTCAATGTTGCACAGCGGCATTAAATGCTTGGGATAAAGTTGAAGAGCCCGGAAAAAAGTCTGAGTCATTTACTAAGATCATGCAAGGCCCAAATGAGCCATTCACTGATTTTTTACAGAGATTGACTTCTGCTGTCCAGAAGGCAATTTCAGACTCAGAAGCAAGGGAAGTGTTAATTAAATCTCTGGCATTCGAAAATGCTAATTCAGAATGCCAAAAGGCAATAAGGCCATTAAAAACAACTTCTTTGGATCAATGGATTAAAATTACTACTGATATTGGATCCAATGCTTACGATGCCACTATGACAGGACAAGCAATTGTTCAAGGTCTTAAAAATCAAAAGGTCAGATGTTTTGGCTGTGGAAAGTCAGGTCATTTTAAAAAGGATTGTAGACAAACAGATCCTAGAAATAATGTTTTCTCTGATAAGCCAGGAAGAAAACCTCAGTTTCCTGGAATATGTAGAAGGTGTGGAAAAGGCAGACATTGGACTAATGAATGTCAATCTTTAACAGATATTCAAGGTAATTCTTTGCTGTGGGGAAAACACCCTAGGGGACCTGGCTTAAGTGCCTATCACAGAAAAAACAAGCCAACCATTTCTTACCAGCAACTGATTGACTCACTTTCACAGAGATTAAAACAGGTAGTGCCTGCAGCTAAAGACAGCACTGCTTTAGAATTTGATATCAAGGATAGGGCTGAGAAAACAGGTGAATTAAAAAGTACTGAAAAACAGGTATTTTGGCAAGCAACTATAAATGATCAGAGACCTAAGTTAGAAGTACAGATAAATGGAATTTTGATTGAGGGATTATTAGACACAGGAGCCAATGTAACAGTCATTTCAAAAGACTCCTGGAATCCAAACTGGCCTCTTCGAGAGGTAACTACTCAGCTCTTAGGAACCGGAACATTTTCTCAGATAAAACAAAATATAGTATGTGTAAAATGCATAAGACCAGAAAGTGAAATATGAAATATAAGACGATATGTGGCAGATCTAGGTATTAGTTTATGGGGAAGAGACCTATTAAAACAATGGAATGTACAGATTAACATTCCTTCAATCTCAGAGACAACTTGTAAGATTCGAGATGCTATTGATAAAGATATTAAAAAATGTTATCAAAAACAATCACAGGCTGTCAACGTTGTCCATAAGCAGGACAGAACAGGTATTGAAAATAATTCTCAGCCTGTTACAAGGTATCAATGGAAAGTCATTCCCCAAGAACACTCAGATACTACCACCTTATGTCAATATTTTGTACAAAAGCCACTGAAAGTTAATATCTGGTTCAATGAACCTACCATTAGGTTAGCTACTCAAAAGTTAAATAATTCATTTCAAACATTGAATGGTGATTCAGATTTAAACAGACAAAAAAGTTTAACAACAGAAAAGGAGTTAACTCAGGTAGAAAGCAGATTGCAGAATGCATATGTAAATTACCTAGATCTCAAGCTTGATTGTCTGCTTTCTGATAATTCCTCTACTGAGCTCATGATACAAAAGGAAGACAATATTTTAAAATGGATCATTACAAAAAGCGACTCAGAAAGCTTAGGCAGAATCTACACTGCCTGTGTTAGAGTTTTTCTCTCAGCAGCTGCTTGGCTATGGCTGCTAAATAACAAGCCTCGCTATGTTCAGGAGCTTGGACCAAAAATTCAGCCAACTGGTCCTGGTCCTCCAGGGAATTGGTATTTGGTTTTATTAGGTTGTCAAAAAAGATTTATTTTACCTGTAGTTGGAAGTTTGTTTAATGTTGAAAAAAGTTCCAAACTTCCCGGATTTGTCATGGACTACAAAACCCATAAGGCATTGCAGTGGCTAGATGTTCCTGTTATCAGCCACAGCTATAACTCCCGAGGCTGACATGCTAAATGAGTGTCCAGAGAGATAGGGACAAATTATTGGATTTTAAATTATACATGATAAATAAACTTCAGCTAAAATTTAAAAAAGACAGGGGTATAGGATAAATCTATAATTGGCTATTTTAACTTCAAATTAAAAAAAATTAAAAAATTAATGTTAAAAGATAATGTTTAAGCATTTTGCTCTAATAATAATAGCCTGGAGTGTGAAGACTCCACCCCATGTCGGGGAAAGGTTGTGTTCTTGTCTTTTCAGAAATGAAACATCCAACTGATAAGAGTATCCAGAGACCATTGGGCTGAAGAGAGACATCAGAGTATGTGGGTTACTGTCCATCCTTCAACCTCAATAGTCCCACAAAAATGGACCATTGAAGGCCTTCCTAGCTGCCTTGGTCCTGTGCTGCTTATAAACCAGAGGCCATGGTTTACAAAAAAATTGAATTCCCCAGCTAAATACAGAGGCTGGCAGTCAGAGACGGGATATGAGAATTATGACGTGAATTTTCCTAAGACGGGCTGATCATGCTATCGGTAACCCAGGGACAGGTAATTTTCATTGTTCATTAATTCTCTCCTAAGACAGATGCAGTCATCTTGAAAAGGGGAAATATGGGAAGCTATTGGCTTCAGATCTTGTCCTCTGAAATCATCTTGGAGATGACTCTGCAGCTGAAAATGGAGCCTGTAGGGAGTCTGCTTTGCCAAACAGACCAGTGAAAATCGAGGCAGCTTCCACAGTGCTCAACTGTGATGATGCAGATGCAGATACCTGCTGATTCTTACCACATTGTCTTCTGCTACCTCTGATTCTCTTCAAAGACATTTGAACTGCACAAGCATTTTGCTAAACATTGAACTTTTATGAACAATTGGTGAACTTTTATGAACAATTGGTGAACTTTTATGAACAACTGGTGAACTTTGGACTTGATACTTGATGTTATGGGACACTTGCAGTCACAAAGACTTTTGAACTGCATGAGCAGTCTGCTGAACTTTGGATTTGATATTTGATAGACTATAACTTTATGTCTTAGCTTCATTTGATTGAGTGAAGATCGTTCTTATTTTAAACAAAAAGGGTGAGATATTGTGGTGTGTTTAGTTGTGGATAATATCTTAGTTAAGATTCGTCTCTTACTTGTTTACACATCTGTGCCATCCCCAGCTTCCACCCCCCACAGGAGGTTCCTGTTATTTGTTGATTGAGGGTCTGTGTGAAAACAGGAAGAAAACACCTGGGGATTAAGGGTGGAGCAAGGAGGGAGGGGGAGTAGGAGGTGGAGGAGGAGTAGGAGGAGAATGAAGGGGAAGAACGGAGACGAGAGCATGGGTGAGGAAGCCTTGGAGTGAGCTCTTGGCCTAGCTGCCCAGGTATAGAATTCCCTGAGATTTGACATGGTTGGTGATTAATAAAAAGCATTGGAAAATTCAACTCTGGACTCTCCGTTAAGAGCCATAACATTATTTTAACAGCAGGTCACGAGCAGATCATGAGGAAAGACTCTGATCACCCCCAGCCTAGTATCATTGTGTTGTAATGAAGGCCTGGAAGAGAGAGGGAGCGGGTGAAAAGTTTAAAGGGTCTAAGGCAGAAGCAGAGGAGAGAGTTTTAGAAGAATGAGGAGAGTTGGGGAAGAAAGATGAAGACTCTGCTTAGCTGCCTGGGATAGAATTCCCTGAGATTTGACATGGTTTATGATTAATAAAGAGCATTGGAAAATTCAACGATGGACTGTTAATAAGCGATTGAAAGCTACTTTAACAGGCCTGAGGCCAAAGACCACAGTACTGGGACAGAGTGCACACTGCTAAGGGTTGGAAAGACCCTGTATTCATGATTCTTATTCATTTTATCAAGACTTTCTTTGCTTTCTCTCTCTGTTTCTGTGTCTGTTCTTTTCCAACTCAGGGTAGAGTTAGTTGTTGAATCCAAAAGAAACTTCCCAGGAGATAAGAATTTCTACAAAAATTTTCAGTTGCTCCAGATTTTCCCAAAGGAAGCGGTGCAGTGATGATGTTGGATCTGAGAGTCAACCCACAAAGATCACCGAGACCATGCATGCAAAAATCAAGAGCATTTTTATTCTGCAGAGCAAACCTGCATGCAGGGGAGCCACTTTTCATTATGGTGATGGTTAGATGCACCCATGTGGGCTTTTTAAAGGAAACAGGCAGTATCTAGGGGATCTCTCTGATTGGTCAGGACCTGAATGAATACTGGATCGGCCTGTTAAATGTCATGAGGAAACAAAGGCTTCTGGGAAAGCGAGTACTTGACAGTATGTAGAGATCAGAGCCACCCACCACTAGGGGCACTGGTCCTCTCAATAACTTGACAGCTCTGTAGGAAGTTAACTGTGAGTGTTTGCTTCCTGTTGTCATCCGTTCCAGTGTGGTGAAGGAGTTCTATTTGGTCAGTGGTTCTTTTACCACGCAGCTAGCTCTTTTGCTGGACTTTTCAGTTTTGGTTCTTTTCTTGATTTCTTATTGTTTTATTTTTTAAAATTCTGAATTTGGTCCACTGAGACCTGTTTGAACACACATGCGACAGCACGTGTCTGAAGGTCGGGGGACTGGGCACCCTTCCACAGAGCCTGAAATGAAAAGTTATTTTGAGGCACGGTCTGGGGAAGTTGCCCAAGTTTTTTGTCAACTCTGTAGCCACACTAGCCTTAAACGTGTGATGTTCCTGCCTCAGCGACCATTTGGGGGAAACACCGCACTGCAACAGCGCTGTCTGCTGGAATTCATGTGTGGAATTAGCAATTTAAGTTTGTCTTAAAAAAATATCGCTAAAGCTATATCAATTATGATTATTAAAATCAACTGTTGGTGTCTCTAATAAGTTCTCAATTATGTGTGTTGCATCTCTGATCTGTACTAGTCATTCTTTCTAAGTCCCATATTTCCATGTATTTTCATTTTCTTTTTCCATTTTCATATGTGCTCTTGGTTGTGTATGCTGGAGGTGAGCCTTTAGGGATCCAGGCCACTCCAAGGCTTTCTCGGCCACCCTGATGAACACAGAGGAAACACAAGGACTGTGCATTTGCCCAAGGGAAATCTGCGCAAGTATCTGCGGGTGTTTTCACCACTGTTTTGAAGGGCTGAAGGTTCTGATGGCTATAGATATCAGTCCTAAGGCCACCATATGCTCACTATGACTTATCCTGTGTTCCTCTTGCCAAGACATCTTAATTAGTTTCTGCTGACTCTTTCCCATCTTCCCCCTGCAAATAGTTTATCAGAGCTGTACTATTTTATTACTGTTGTTGTTATTATTACTTATTATTATTTGGTTTTTCAAGACCTGGTATCTGTTGTAACTCTGGCTGTCCTGGAACTCACTCTGTAGACCAGGCTGGCCTTGAACTCACTGAGATCCACCTGCCTCTGCCTCCCGAGTGCTGGGATTAAAAGGGAGCCCCCTATGGCCCCGCCAGAGCTGAACTTATTAATAAACTTGCTTAGCATTAGCCATCAGCTTACAGAAGACCTGCAGATCCCCACGTGTGTCACTGGCCACGCTGCTTCACACTCCCGAGGGCCTGCCTCCCGTCCCCACGCGGGCGTGATGGGCCAGAGCCTCCGCAGCAGGCGGGGAAAGGCAAGGTTTCCGCGGCCAATGTGCAGCAGAGGTGTGAGCAGTCCGGGGCATTATGGGAACCGCAGGCGCCGTGAGCGCCGATCAGGAGGCTGGAGTCACAGCGGGGCGGGCTGGGCGCCCTCGGCTCTGCGGCAGGGGGATGACTGCACTGCACCGCACGCCGCGTGGTGGAGACGCTGTGCCCGGGAGGAAGGAGGGGAAGGGCCTACTGCGTGCAGGGAGACCGCGGGCGCCTTCCGCAGCTCGGCGCCGGCTCCCCGCAGAGCGCCGGACGCAGCGCGGGAGGAGCCGGGGCCGAGCCGCCGGGCGTTCTGCACGGCGCCGTCTCCAAGGAGCCGCGGCTGTCACTCAGGCCGCAGCGGCCAATCAGAGTGAAGCGCGGCCCGGCCAGAACTGGGCGGGACTTCCGGCCCGCGGTCCCGTGAGCGCGCGGTGCCCGCTGCCGGGAGCCGTGGAGAGCGGGCCGCGCTCGGAGCCGCCATGGTGAGCGAGGGGCCGCCGTCCGCGCACGGGGAGGAGCCGCGGGAGCCGGTGCGGGGTCCTCCCGGGGCCGCGGGGACCGCCGGGCAGACGCGGCTTCCGGTGAGTCTCCAGCGCGGCCCTGCGGGTCCCTGCGCGCCCGGGTCGGGGCGGCCGCGGGTGCTTCCCCGTGCGCACTGCGCGTGCGCAGAGCTCGGGGGCGGTGCGTGCTCGCTTCCGCGTTGTGACGTCACCGCACTAGGTAGTTTCTTCCGCCCTTCCTGGCCTGGAGCGGAGTCGGTGATCATCGGGCCTGGGGCCGTGAAGAGCCCTGCTCTTCCTCGGGAGTACAGAGCGGGACCAGGGGCGGGGAGGCGGGATGGTTCCGGGCCCCAGAGCAGCTTCACCCGGAACCTGCTGCCGCTGCGTTCCGGCGGGCAGCTCGCCCCGGCTGGAACCCCACGAGCCGGTGTCTTCGGTGAGAGTTCTCCCCACTCCTCCGTGGTGTTTCCAGACAGGTTTCTCTGCTGTGACTCTGACTGCCCCGGAACTCTGTAGACCAGGCTGGCCTCGAACTCACAGAGATCCTCCTGCCTCTGCCTCCCCAGTGCTGGGATTGTAGGCTTGGCCATCACCTCGCCATAGTTCTTCTTGAAAGAAGATGGATGCAAACGTTAAACGTTATGGATTCTTCCTCTGGGCTTTCGGTTCAGCACAGTTGCAGCCTCCTGTTTGGCAGAGGCCGAGCCCCAGGGAGGACACTGTGAGACCACGAGGTTATGAGATACCCAACCTTCGAGATGAGAGAGAGAGAGAGAGACAGAGAGAGAGAGACAGACACGGAGAGAGACTGGCTGTCTCGCAGAACTGCAGGATTTACAGACAGACAGACAGACACAGAGAGAGACTGGCTGTCTCGCAGAACTGCAGGATTTAGTGTTGGCCCAGCAGCGTTTCAGTCTTGCCTTGGTTCGGTCTTTGCTTAACATCTTCGAAAAGGAAATGTGTATTCTGTGTCACTGGGTGTTGGGAAGACATTTTACAGGATGGTACAGTCTAGAGACTGCCTTGATTGTCTCATGACACTTGGGGCATTTGAACAGTGTCGGGACCGGCACATAATATGGGGATCTCTGAAGTTAGACTGAATGCATTTTGCATCATAGGTGACTGTGAGCCGGTCAGGACCTGTGTAAACATAGGGAAGTTAAGTGAAAATCCCTCAGGTAGCATGGTGTGCTTGAACATTTTGCTCTGGTTTGTGGCTTTCGTTCGGGTGCCCATGGAACCTGTTGGAGGAGGAAGTTAGTCTTGAGAGTTGATGCCCTCACTACAGCTCTTCCTTGTGTGGTTGAAACTGAGCAGCCTCCTGCCTGCTCATTCGATGGCAGCCCTTACAGACTCCACCAGTAAATAGTGGGAGACAGCATTAGAGCAATTCCTAGCTAAGGCGTTTTTCTGTCCTGTCATTTTCATGTGTATATTTTTGGCTGATGGAAGTACATGTCAGTCATGTCAACCATGTCCTCATGTGTCCAGCCTTCCCCACATCTTCACTTTTGAACTTTGGCGGAGGGTAGCATTTTCTCCACCAGGATGGCATGTGCCCATGACATTAATACTGGCCTGCCAGTGTTTGATAGTCTCCCTACCCTGTGCATGTTTTTAAATATTTTAACTTGTTATATATGTCCTTGACTCTTCTGTCTGTATGTGTGGATGTATGCTGTGTGTGCTGCTGTATAATGAAACGATCAGAGAGGATTGGATTCTCCTGATGTGGAGCCATGAATGCTTGGGAGCCTACCAGTGAGTGCTGGTTGTCCATCCAGGTCCTCTGCAAAAGCAACCTGTGACCTTAACTGTTGAGCCGTCTTTATGCTCTGCCATGTTTGGGTTTTTTTCCTTTGTAAGAATATCATTCTAAACTTGCTGTTAGAATGAAGCTCGTCGGTTTTCTGGAAGTACAGAGCTGGCAGGAGCGTTTACGTTTTTGGAGGAATTTTGAGTGAGCCCTTGAGTGCTTTCTATCTTGTTTATGACAGGGTCTCACACTATGCAGCTCTGGCTGTCCTAACAATCTCTACATTGGCCAGGGTGGACTGGAAGTGACAGAGATTGACCTGTCTCTGCCTCTTTAGGTCTGGGATTAAAGGTGTGTGAGGGGGCCCCTGCCTTTGGTTTTTTTGAAATAGGGTTTCTCTGTGTAACTCTGACTGTCCTGGAACTCACTCTGTAGACCAGGCTGGCCTCGAACTCATAGATCTGCCTGCTTCTGCCTCCTAAGAGCTTGAGTTAAAGGCATGTGGCACCACTGCCCGGCCTTGTACATCCATTTAAAGGTAGTAATTTTGATATAATTTTGGGATGTATACTGAATAGTGTTGCTCTGTTTGTATATCTCTTTGTATATCTATTACTAGACATTTCCCTTGCAATTTCATATCCTGTTCTGTGGTCCAGAAATGAGAGGTGTGATCTTACTTTACTGTTTCCTTCTAAAATGACATGGTGATTACATTTGAGATTCTGTGATGTGGCATAAATATATAGAGCACATAGAATTATGTGAATCCATTCTCAATAAAGTGTGCATTCACACCGCAGTCGTTCTCACCATTTCTATTAAGTACCTGTATGGGATATTTTAGGCTGCATTGACCTATGCGGATGTGCATGTGGACTTCACTCGAGAGGAGTGGGCTTTGCTGGATCCTTCCCAGCGGAGTCTCTACAAAGATGTGATGCTGGAAACCTACTGGAACCTCAGCGCTATAGGTGAGAACAGGAGTTTTTCTCCACTTTCTAAATAAGGGGACAAGCCTTTCTTGATATTGGTGTGCTTCTGTGATTTCAATTATGAAAAGAGAAAATGTGAATAACTCAGGCATTGTTCTAAGGTTCACTGAAAATAGTTACTTAAACTTTGCATGATTTTCAGTAATATATCATATGTTTTCTGTTACTGTATTTAAGGCTACAAGTGGGAAGACTACAATATTGAAGAACATAGTCAAATTTCTAGAAGACAAGAAAGGTAATTTTCATGTGTGAGCTGATACATATGTACCTCTGAAAAATTTTAATGTGCCCCAAAGTTGTAAAGAGAAGCAGTGTGTAAACAAGCACAGCTTTGTGGTGATTACTAAATTCTTCCCACACCACATATGTCCATGTCAGGTGGCGGATCCGTGTTTGCAAGGCATTCCTCTGAGAAGCAAGAAACAAAACAAAGCCTTAACAGATGTCACAGTTTTAAGCATAGCCTTGTGACAGCCGTGTTGAAGAACTGTCAATCCATTTAGCCTCATACCAGTTATGTATCATAAAAGGTATACATACAGATTGATTTGGGTATCTGTTTATGTCCAAGAAATTTTATAAGCAAATTTTCCATACCAAAGCTAGTGTTACTCACATACTTGAAGTGACTTAACATTGCTCAGTGAGAAGGGCAGTTTATGAGAGTCAAGAAGGTTGTAGTGGTGCAGAATCCTGAGTTTCTATGAGGGACAATAAATTAAAACCGTGTGAATGCAATGTGAAAACTTTTTGTTATTCTTCCTTTAATAGGTATATCATCTGTCACTCTGAATACAAGCCATGTGTTCATCAGGCATGTGGAAAGAAGGAATGTTCATCTTTCTCTTCCAGAAAAATTGGAAGACATGTAGTAGTCCCCACTAATAGACTTGGTAAATGTGATATAAGTTTACAATTAATTGGATTCCCAACTTCAGTGGGATTTCATCCCAGCAAAACTCCAAACAGAGAAAAGCCCTGTGAGTACATGGTGTGTGAAAATACTTCTGTCTATTCAGCCTCAATTTGCACATGTAGTGTGACTCACCGTATAGCCAAATGCTGTGAATGCAATCAGTGTGGTAAAACACTGAGTTCTAGTTCTTTTGAAGGACATGAAAAAAATTATATGGGAAAAAGAAGAGATAAAAGTGAGCCATGTACTAAAAGCTTTAACTATCACAGGCATCTTCAAACACACAAAAGATCCCATAGTGAAGAGGAACCCTGTGAACATAATCAACCAGATGAAACCTTTAGCTCTTATTCCTCTTTAAAATTACACCAAAGAACTTGTATGGAAAGAAAACTCTACGAATGTAATCTAGATGATAAAGCCTTTGGAAATTATAGTCCTGATCAAGTACCTACAATTCATTCTAGAGAGAAATTGTATGAATGTAATCAATGTGGTAAATTAGCCTTTCCATATCACAATCACCTTCAAAGGTATGAAAGAAGTCACACTGGAGAGAAACCTTATGAATGTAAGCAGTGTGGTAAAGCCTTTGCAAAAAAGAGTCTCCTTCAAATACATAAAAGAACTCACAATGGAGAGAAACTCTATGAATGTAATCAGTGTGGTAAAGCCTTTGCACAAAACAGATATCTTCATATGCATAAAAGACGTCACACTGGAGACAGACCCTATGAATGTAAACAATGTGATAAAGCTTTTGTAGAAAACATTGCTCTTCAAAGGCATGAAAAAAGTCACACTGGAGAGAAACCTTGTGAATGTAATCAATGTGGTAAAGCCTTTACATGTCTTCTTAGTCTTCAAAGACATGAAAGAAGTCACAGTGAAGAGAAACCCTATAAATGTAATCACTGTGGTAAAGCCTTTAACATAAACAGTGATCTTCAAAGGCATGAAAAAAAACACACTGGAGAGAAACGCTATGAATGCAACCAATGTGGTAAAGCCTTTGGAGAAAACATTGCTCTTCAAAGGCATGAAAAAAGCCACACTGGAGAGAAACCCTATGAATGTAATCAATGTGGTAAAGCCTTTGCACATCGCTTTAGTGTTCAAAGACATGAGATAATTCATACTGGAGAGAAACCCTATACATGTAATCAATGTGGTAAAGCCTTTGCACGAAACAGTGGTCTTCAAGCACATAAAAGATGTCATACTGGAGAGAAACCCTATGAATGTAATCAATGTGGTAAAGCCTTTGGATACCATTGTAGACTTCAAGCACATAAAAGAAATCATACTGGAGAAAAACCCTATGAATGCAAACAATGTGGTAAAGCCTTTGTAGAAAACATTGCTCTTCAAAGGCATGAAAAAAGTCACACTGGAGAGAAACCCTATGAATGTAATCAGTGTGGTAAAGCCTTTACATGTCGTAGTAGTCTTCAAAGACATGAAAGAAATCACAGTGGAGAGAAACCCTATACATGTAATCAATGTGGTAAAGCCTTTGCATATGTAAGTACACTTCAAACACATAGAAGAATTCATACTGGAGAGAAACCTTATAAATGTAATCATTGTGGTGAAGCCTTTGCATATGGAAGTACTCTTCAAACACATAGAAGAATTCATACTGGAGAGAAACCTTATAAATGTAATCATTGTGATGAAACCTTTGCATATAGAAGTAGTCTTCAAATACATAAAAGAAGTCATACTGGAGAGAAACCCTATGAATGTAAACAATGTGGTAAAGCCTTTGCATATCCTTGTAGACTTCAAACACATAAAAGAAGTCATACTGGAGAGAAACCCTAGGAATGTAATCAATGTGGTAAGACCTGATGTGATATATTTGAACTTAATATCACATATTATAAAGCTCCATGTTCTGTGCAGTAATAAGAATTTTGAGCAGCTACTAATCCAGCAGCCTTAGCCACTGCCAGAAGGCCCCTTCCTTACCTGTTGGAACCGGCTTCTTAAGTGTAATTTCTGGAATGCCCAAAGCATGCTAGTTTGGACCACCAGCAATTGTCTACCAATGGCTTTTGATCAGAGTATTTGTCTTTATTTATAATGTTGACTCTGCCCACTGAGATATTGGTGCTGAAATCATCTGATTGTATTAATACTAATGGAGGACTTTTATGGGGTCCTCCCTCAGCATAAGCACTGGTCAGGAATGACCTTACCCGGGGACTTGACTGGCCTGTAAAGGGCATCATGTCAGCCAGCTGAGGCTGGAGCTTGGTGCATTGCAGATGCTCTATTCATTATGCATTAAGGCCTGTGTGATAGTGGGCAGTGCTTCTTTTCAATAAAATACTTAGTTGTGATATGCTCCTGGTCAGTGCCAGGAGAAACAGGCCATCGTGATGGGAATCAGGCCTGTCAGCCATGTGAGGGGAGAACCTCTGCCTTAGCCTTTCAGTATTTCCGTCTCAGAAAGTTGTCTTGGCCTTTTATTGAAACACGCTGGAGATATTATTAACACCATATGAATGTAATCAATGTGGTAAATTGGATATTGATGTAGACTTCAAATACATAAAATAAGTCACACTGGAGAGAAACCCTATGAATGTAATCAGTGTGGCAAAGCCTTTGTACAAAACTGTCAGTTTCAAATGTATAGAGTAAAATACCAGAGTAGAAGCCCATGAACTTCAAAACTGAGGCAAAGCCTTGCACCCCACATATGTCTTACCCACTCATCTCTTCACTGCTGCTCAGGTAAGACTAGGAGAACCATTCTATCATTGAAGTATTTTCTCCTTTATAAATTGTAAACATATTGACATCCAAGGATAGAAGAACCAGGATAATTTGAATAATAAAACCTATTTGTAAATGAAGATGATATACTGCCTTTCTTTTTTTCTGGATTATGTTTATTCTGAGGACTAGTTACTCTTTAAACGTTCTCTGAAGAACAAATCTATGCCAGAGAGTTTTCTCAGTGGGTAAAGGTAGTTGCTGGTAAGCCTGGTGACCTGCGATCATTGGGAGGCTCCCAGTACTTACACAAGGTTTTCTATGATTAGTACACTTGAGTTGTGGCATATCCACATCCACACAGCAACACCTACATGAATGTTTGAGAAATTAAAATAAAGGCTCATGAGATCACTCAGATGGAACACAGATGCTACCCAACTTGACTACCTCAGTTTGGTCTCCAGTTCTCATATGGAGAGAGTAGAGAATAGACATCTGGAAGTTTCCCTCTGCCTGGCATATATACACTAGGGCAAAAGTGTACATACACAGTTGAAAACTTTCAAAGAGAAGAAATTAAAGCAAGGAAGTTAACCAAAATGCTGAGAACATAGGAAATAATTTTCTAGTTGAAATTAGTATGTTGTACAAGTCCAGAAAGTATTACTGTTCTCCAAAACAATGATGGTTCCAGTTTAAATCTTGTATTATCTTTGGCCTCTGATTCAAACATAGGTAACTTTGAAAACATATCTCAGCTAGGCATAGTGGTGCACACTTTTAATCCCGGGTCTTGGGAAACAGAAGCAGGTGAATCTCTGAGTTTGAGGCCAACCTGGTCCACATAGTTTACAGATGGCATTAGGAATGTAGACATATCCTGTCTCAAAACTCCAAAAATGGGAATCTGGAAAGATGGCTTGGTGATTAAAATTACTGGATGCCCTTCCAGAGGACCCAGGTTGAATTCTGAACACCCACATGGCAGCTCACTACTGTGTAACTCCAGTTCCAAGGGATCCTAAAACTGATGGAATAGGCATTCAGTCTCTTACTCCACTTTGCTTGTAACTGAAGCGCCTGTTCTTTTTCCTTGAAAGCTACTGTGACAGATTCCTAACATGTCACAGATTTCCACTGTGCCCTTTTTTTACCCTCTAATCTAAAAAAATAGGGAAATCTTCACTCTTGTAGGTGGCCTTAAATGATAGAACTGTTGCCTGGCCTTTTGGCTGTCCTTAGCTGGGAGAACAGGAGCTGCAGAGAACAGGACTAGCATCTGAGAGCAGTGGACTAATAAACAAGCTGACCAACTGTCACTGCAACTGTCAGCACTTTATGTCCTAAGCATTTCCCAGATGTCCAGTTGTAAATTAGTGTAAGTTAGTGTAAAATCCCAAATCCAGTCAAGAATAGGGCCACCACAATTGAGCCAAATTTGAAGCAACTAAGCTTTAAATACTGGCCAGGAAGATGAACTCTGACTAGATCCATTCTGAGGTAACCATGGAATGAATCTGCCACCTCCAGAGGTCCCGCAGACTGGCCCCTGAATCATGTGGCACAGATGCCTAGAAAGACAGAACCCATAAGGCTACATACTTCCTACCAGATCCAATCAGTGGCAAGCATCTATCCAGATGTACTTCCTGTAGCAGAACACTTGGAAGAAGTTTTTGTTTTGGTTTCTTTAAAAATGCAAAATGTCATTTGGATTAGGTTTATGTTCCCGGCCTAGGTGTGATAGATGATTATGAGTTGGATTTGGAATGTTTGATGCAGGTGGCTATAATTTGGATAGGTGCAGTTGTTCTGGCACCTGTAGCTTGTTCTTGGGATTGTTTGCCACTTGGGTTTATGGGAACTTCTGCTTAGGGTATAAATGGTCTGAAGCCTGAGAGCCAGGGTGGGTGTTAGTTGGTGGTTCCGTGGTTGGTTTGTCTGTGGTTAGTGTGTTGACTCTTACTTAAAAGAACAAAGGTTGGATGGATTGAATTTGCAGATAGTGAGCTGAGACACTTGTCTGACTCACTGTCAGCTAGTCCTTTCAAAGCTTAGGACCGCCTAAGGCAGCCGCCTCCTCCCTGGGCTCATCCTATCCATGTTGGGCTCTCGTCCACCACAAAGCTTGTGGAGCATCACCCAACTCTGCTGCCAAAGCTCACGGCTGGAGTGGTAACCAGAGAGGATGTGGCGAATTCGGTGCTCAGCCTGGAGTCCCCTGAGGTGGGGATGGGAAGTGAGGAAGGCCAGGGAAGATGCTGCCCTTGGTTCCCAGAAGCACCTACATGACCCTGGCTCAGTGTGCAGCCTTCTCCTTGGACCACTGTGTGGACCTGCAGGCCACTGCACCCGTGCTGTGTCACCTCTTCTTGGAGGGAGCCCCTAAATCTACAGGCCTTCCCCCACCCCATGCAGTATTCCCTCCTGACGGGACCCTGGGGATGGCACTCCTGGGTGTTCTGTTACTCCCTTTGTTGTGGTTGAACTTTACAGTGTGGGGAGGAGGAGGGACCAGTGAATGTGTGGGTGGGTGGGTGGGAGGGTGAGGGTTGTGAGGGTTGGGGGTGAAGGGGTGGATGGTTGGGAGGATTGGTGAGTGGGTGAATGGAAGGGTGTATGGTTGGATGGATTGATGAATGGGTGGGTGGGTGGGTGGGTGGATGGGTGTAAGGGAGGTATATGGCTGTGTGGCTGGGCTGATCAGTGCATTGGTGAATGGGTGGGTGGATCGATGAAGAGAGTGAACACCCATTTCTGTGGGTGCAGGCCTCCCTGGCACCCTGGGCTTCTGAGTCCCTTATGAGATTGATGAGCTCCATTTCCTTGCTGTGAGTCCTTTCCTTTCTGGTCCCCTTCTTCCCGGGGGCATAGCCACAACGTTGTGCACTAACTCAGCCTCAAGAAGGAAAGCACAGGCAGAGACCTGTCGTGGGTCTGAAAATCTTGGGCAGAACTGAGAGCTGGCAGGAGAAACATACCCTGGGAGATTGCAGTCAGTGTGTAGAGCTCCTTGTGTTGTTACAGAGTTAGAGTATATATGGGCTCCTTAAGGCAATGAATGGGTCAGCTGGTTGGTTGTACCATAGGTATCCCAATAACCACACGGGGCAATTGAGAAGGTATAGGGTCACCTAGAGTTTGAAGGAGGCTCTGTGCCAGAGTCCTCTTCCAAATAAGGTCGGGAGACAAGATGAGGGACGTTATCCAAGTCAAGTCAGGTGGGAGTGGGGGGCTCTCCTGCAAAGGGAGTCTTTCAATTAGCACCAAGCTCAGTAAGCTATGCAGATATGGTGGACTGTGACCTCAGGGGCAGGGCTAAATCCCAACACCTCGCTGCCCTTGAAGCCCCAGTGTGGGGTGTGGCAGGCTCCAGGCCTCAGTTTCCCTTGTCTAGAATGGGGATTATTTTATCTGGGGCCCCCTCACTGACCTTCCTACTTTACTTGAGGAAAATCTCTGCAGGTCAATGACAGAGACTGGTAAAGATTTGAGCGTGCTGACTACATAGCCTAGGCTAACCTTGAACTCACAATCCTCCCACCACAGCCTCCTGAATGCTGGAGTCACAGGTTGGACATCCAAACCTGGCTCAAAGTATTTTCTCTCCAAAAAAATTTTTTTTTGTGTTTGTGTGTCTATGTGTGTGTGCGTATGTTGAGTATGTGAATGTGTGTGTCTGTCTGCATATGTCTGAGTATGTTGTGTGTCCCTGGGTGATGGACATCTCCAGAATTCTCTAAGCCACCTCAGAGGTGGGTGCCCTGGGACCCACATGGTGTCCCTCTATTCGGGTTACAGACTGGGTGCAGAGCCCAGGACTCCTCACAGAGCATGACACACCGCCCAGTGCCCAGAGTGTTGATGGACAAGGAAACCACATTCCTAACCACAAGGGGACTGAGTGAGCACCTCTCTTCACCCCAAGTTCTGCCTCTCTGGAACCTCACATCTCACTGTTCCTGTCCTTGGGCCACCTCCTAAAGGGCCAACTCCAGGCACAGAAGCCACGGCCAGAAAGGGGCTGGCCTGGGCTTTGAGTATCTAAGGCATCCAGCAGTCACTCAATAAATGCTGAACAAATGAACCTGTCCCCAGGGCGGCAGTGTGGATCTGACTGCCCTGCCCTCCCTCTCTGAGCAAAAGATCCCATAGTGAAGAGGATCTGTGTGAATGTAATCAGCCATATGAAGCCTTTAGCTCTGATTCTTCTTTAAAATTACATGAAAGAACGAATATGGAAAGAACAGCCTATGATCATAATGAAGATGATGAAGCCTTTGTAAGTCACAGTCCTGATCAAGCACCTAGAACTCATTCTAGAGAGAAACCCTATACATGTAATCAATGTGGTAAAGCCTTTTCACGAAACGGTCATCTTCAAAGACATAAAAGAAGTCATACTGGAGAGAAAACCTATGAATGTAATCAATGTGGTAAAGTCTTTGCATATCAAAATACACTTGAAATACATGAAAGAAGTCATAGTGAAGAGAAACCCTATACATGTAATCAATGTGGTAAGGGCTTTTCACACAATGGTAGCCTTCAAACACATAAAAGAAATCATACCGGAAAAAACCCCCATGAACTTGATGAATAGGTAAAGCTTGCCCCTATATACTTTACCCACTCTGCTTTCCCACTCATGTTCAAGTAAGTCTAGTGAAACCATTCCATCATCCAAACATTTTCTGCTTTTTAAATTGTAGACATCGATGGATAGAAGAAACAGGACAGTCTGAATAATAACACTCACTGAAATAATACACTGGATGACACACAGAAAATGATATTCTGCCAGTACTGCCCTCCTATTTTCTGTATTTGTTCTGGATCATGTTCATTTATTCTGGGAACTAATTAGGCTTTCATTTTATTTTTTGAGACAGGGTTTCCCTGATATAACTGGCTGTCATGGAACTCTGTCGGCCAGCGTGGCCTCAAAACAGACTGCCTCTCAAGTGCTGGGATTAAAGGTGTGCATAACCACCTGTGTAGTAATTACTCCTTAAACGTTCTCAGAAACACAAATCTATACCAGAGAGTTTTCTCAGTGGGTAAAGGTGGTTGCTGCTCAGCCTGATGATGTGCGATCATTGTCTGGGAGGCTCCCGGTCCTTACACAAGGATTCCTCTGATTACTACACGTGGGTTGTGGCATATCCACACCCACACACCAGCACATACATGAATGCTTTTGAAGGTAAAACAAAGGCCAGTGTGATCTGACACTGGTGTAAGACAGTTACTGCCAAACTTGACTACCTCAGTTTGATCTCCAGTTCTCATAGAGAGGAAGTAGAGAATAGACATCTGGAAGTTTCCCTCTGACTGGCACATGTGCACTAGGGCAAAGGTGTACATACACACTTGAACATTTTTAAAGAGATGAAATTAACAAAGTAATGCAATTCACCAAAATTTTGATAACATAGGAAATAATTTCCCGTTGAAGTCAATACGGTGTAGAATTTCAGGAAGTTATGACTGTTCCCAAAACAATGATGGTTCCTCTTTACATGTTGCATCCTCTTTTCATCCTCTGATTCAATGTTAGGTCTTTTTAAAGACATACCTCAGCTAGCATAGTGGTGCACGCTTTAATCCCTGGACTAGGGAGACGGAGGCAGGTGGATGTTGTAGAAGTTTATTTTTTGTGATGTACAAAATAATTGTTTTGTGCACTGTTGGGTGAGGGGCTGCCTAGGTCTTGGCGTTTTGTATTGTCTTCAGGTGTTGGCTTATGTGGGGGATGTTTGGTCATGGTCTGCATGGGCTATCCATAGAACACCTGAGGAGTTCTGGATAAATAAAAGCTCCTCAACTGAAACACTCAGGGTTCCACTGTCAAGTACAGCACTTGCCGTGATGGTGGTTCCTTCTGCTGTGGTCTGGAAAGGTTTGCATTCATGAAATATGCCTCCTTGTCAGGAAATATGGCTCCTTGTCCTCGGTGAATCTCCACAGTAACTGTACTACAACAGGTTGATCTGAGTTTGAGGCCCAGCTGGTACAAATAGTGTTATTCACACAACACAATAGATAGATGACTCTTCCCAACAACAAACCAGGCCGAAAAAGACTGTCTACACACAGGGAAGTGAAACTAACCACCATAAGACACACATTGGTAATCACTAAAACAAACCAGACCTGATCAGACCGATTTACCTCTTGCTCTGATGAAAACAAGAGATGCCTGTGGCATCCCTGGGGTTCCTGTGACTTGGGAATTAATACTCCACATACAGCATTTCCACAAGTCTCAGATCAAATGCGACCTCACCAGAACCCAGACTATGACTCACCAGGAGGCCTCTGGAGATGCTGCTTTTGCAGCATGGCTGTTCTCTCAGATATTTGAAAAATTGAAGTCAGCCTCAGAGTCTTAGAACATCTCTAGGGAGGTACCTGACTTCCAGAGCAAAGGTCTGGCATTAGAATTTGGGTGGGTCATGCTGGGGCACATGGCGGCACATGCCTTTAGTCCCAGCACTTGGAAGGCAGAGACAGGCAGATCTCTGTGACTCTGTAGACCAGAGTTGCAGAACAGTCAGAGTTTAACAGAGAAACCCTGTCTTCAACTTTCCCGGCACCCCAACCCCCACATAAAGAATTTGGCTGGGTATTGTACACACCTTGCTGGGCCCTTCATTTCTAAGTCCCACTGTTTGAGAATAAGGCCATCACCACAATTTTGAGCCAAATGTGAAGCAAGCTTTAATTGAGTTAATTAAATACTGGTCAGTAATATGATGTCTGACCAGGAAAATTCTGAGTTTTCCCACAGAGAGGTTCCCAAGAAAAGGCCCCGGGTCACATGGAACAGATGCTTATAAAGGCAGAACTCAAAATGGCTACGTACCCCAGGTCCAGTCAGGGGCAGGCATATATCCTGAGGTTCTTCCTGTCTGGATTATCTCCTGCCTACAGGTAACTGAGTACATTTGTGCATTTGGAGCACATTTGGTGAATGGAATCTACAAGCCCCACCCAGTATTGCAGGAGGATATCTGTCCTGGGGGAGGTGGAGATTACAGGACCATGTCTTTCTGTGTCTCACATGAACAGCTTCTACCCAGTATTCCCAGGAAGTTTTGTGCCCTTGTTTTATAGATCTCTTCGGTACAGTAATTGAAACATAACTTTTTGCTCCCACAGTAGACCAGGTTGGCCTCTGCCTCCTCAGTGCTGATAGTAAAGGTATATCTCACCATGTCTGGCCTCAGTGTGTACTGTTAAAATGTCACTACTTGGAGTCTGTAGCTTGGTATGAGAAAAGGAAATGCTCATCTTGGCTATTTACTGAACTTGAAGCCAATCTAGGCTACTTGAGACCCTGTTCCCTGTTAAATTAATGTTCAATCGCTTACTAAGAGTCCATTATTGAATTTTCTCAATGCTTTTTATTAATTACAAGCCATGTTAGTTCTCAGGGATTCAATACCCGGGTGGCTAGGCAGAGACTTCATTCCATCTTTTTCCCTCCTGCTTCTCCTCCTGCTTCTCCTCACTGCTCTAGGTAATTTTTTATTCCAAATCCTCCCTGTCTCCACCCAGCCCTCCAATATACAAATGAATGGAGCCTAAGCTTGATCTGCCTTAAGGCTAAGGAATGTCCTATTCATGTGGAGAGCCGGATAGCCACTCCTTTGTTTACTGGTAGGAAGCGAGTCCTTTACATGTAAACTGCTACAAGGACAGTTTACAGGAATATTATCCATAAGTATAAAATCCCCCACAACAATTCCCCAAACAAAAACAGCTGACTTTGATGGTGCACAAGTGTAACACCAGGACTCAGGTGGCAGAGGCAGAAGGCTGGAAACAAGTGCAACCTAATGCTCACATAGAGTTCCAGACCAGTTAAGCCTACATAAATAGACCTTGTCACAGACACCAAAACAATGGTAGTTGGTGTCATAAGCCAAACAAAAGAATACTTACATGTGAGTCAGGTGGTGCTTCTGAGCTTGATGACTTGAGTTCAATTCCTGGAACCCAAAGGATGGACAAACAATCAACTCTGACAAGTTGTTCTCTGACATCCACATGTGTGCTGTAGTTAGGGCTGAAAACTTTACTTGGCTTCACTTAGGAAGGAGACTTCAATACATAGCAATGGAAAGAGCCATCTTCAAACAGACAGCGTAGCAGCTGGCAGAAGCAGAGCAGCATGCACAGTCTGCAGAAAATTTGAAAAATTCCCAGGACCTGACAGGTTTGAGGAATTTCTGTGCTGTAGTAGAGTTTTTTGTGCTGAGTGGCTGTTTTAAAGTTTGTGGAGTATCATGAATTACTTTCACCCAGAAGTCTCCCAATGCATGCATCTCATGCCAATGCTTGGGGAGACTGAGGCACAGGGGTTTTCGGAGCCTTAAGCACTGGGCTTTCTCCTTAGCTACCCTGCTGTGACACACAGTTCTCTGTCATTGTCAGAGACACATAAGTGTGCTTCAGGGCATGTGTGGGGGGATGGGTGTTAGCTGTATGAAATAGCTCAAGTAGACACTGAGATACGCATGGCCATACAAAGCATGTGTTCCACGGAACACATTCTAGCATACTAGGGTCAACCAATAAGAAAAACATGGTGACCAAGAAAGTTGGGTGCACAGGGGTTTTAAGCGAGACAGGCAATGGCTAGGGGATCTCTCTAATTGGTCAGGATCTGAACGCTGGATTGGCTTGTTACATCTTACGGAGAAGTCGGAATTTTGCAGAGAAGCCAGTATCTCACAGGGAAGTGAGTGACATTCTAATGGGCTGCCAACTACAGGACCTTCTGGGAAATACTGAGGACCCCTGAAAAGCCAAGGTCAGGGCCTGCCCACACCAGGGGCACCCTTGTCCTCTTGTTTCCCCCTTGAGATATTACCTGGACCAAATCTTTGAAACCTCTGTAATTTTCATACTGATCTGGCTCAACAGCTAAGGAGTTTCCTTTTGACCAAATCATTCCAACCCACTGGGGAATGGGACAATGTATTCTCTTTTGTAGCTACTTCCAGATGAACTAGGACCTGATCATCAGGAGGCCCAGGGGGCTGGAATGTTATTCAAAAGTTAGAGTATTTGAGGAAGTCAGATGTATCTGACTTCAGCTGGGTCACCAGCTAAAGGAACAGAAAGCAATCACATTGGCTATACTGGCAGCAGCAAATCCAAGGCTCACAGCAGCTGAAGCAGTTAGTAGTCTGCAGCTGATTCCTGGATGGCGTCTGTGAGCCCAGTGGAAATCTGTTGAGACAGATAAGCACTAGGGGAGGAGTTAAAGTCTGTGAAGCTGACATTTGGAACTTTTAGCACTGAAATTCACATTATAGCATGATTCCAATATTTAATCTCACGTATGATGTTCCCTAAATCACGTCTCAAAAACATCAGAGACTTAGTAATGTTAAATTATTGCAGAAAGTAAAACTCAATAAGCCTGTGTCAATTAAAATGACAGAGATTTAACCATACCTAGACAGATGACCCTGGGATCCTGTGCTCTCATGGCCACATTGGGGCACAAAGGTCCCAAGACAATGCCAGTCTTTAGTTGCCAGGGTAGAAGGTATTTTTCTGTGGAAAAGGACTTAGGAGGATGAGCACCCACTCTGTGTCCAGCCAAAGAAGGGTGATCCACTCTCCAGTGTCCTGTTTTGTCTATTAATAAAACTAGACTATAAAGTGACTGACCATTAATTTGCCATGTTCCAATTATCAATTAATTACAGCGTATAAGTTAGGAGCTTTTTTTTTGCTTATCCCTGTCAGATTTTAGCTTTAACCTAGGTAAGCATTGACATATTTTAAGCCAGTGGTTCTCAATCTTTAATGTCCAATTATCTGGACTATTCCTATGATCTTTTGGGCTCCTCCAAAGGGCTTGGATCACCTCCCAGGCCCCACCCTCTGCAGCACACACAGCTTGTCCCATGTGTTCTAGCTGGCTCCACTCCACTGCTGTACTGTTCTTGTTGGTCATCCCATGGTACTGGCATATTTAGAACACTAGGGTCCCTTGCTGCAACTGGGCTGCATTTTTATCAGTACCCTCTCTTGAACTCTCTTCATGGTGCCAACCCTTACTTACCTAGGCTGCACTTTGACCAATGGCCTTATTGGGCTCTCACAGTGCCAGCCCTCACCTGCTCTGTGTGACCCCTTCATGCCTTTAAAAGCATCACGACCTTGTTGCAGTTTGCTGCAATCTTTTCCCTCAATTTAAGGATAGAAAGGGAAAGATAGAAAGAAATCTTCACCGCTTTTGCAAGTGGCCTTGATGTAGAAATAGAGAAAGGTAGAAATCTTCACAGCATTTTTATGTTGTCTTAAGCCAAAAGATGAGTAGCTGACAGTGAGTCAGCCTAGCGTCTCAGCTCACAGTCTGTAAACTCACTCTCTCCAACCTTTGTTCTTTTCGGAATTATCACACCAACTAACACAGCAACTCAACCAAGGAACCACCAACCACCAACCAATGCCCACCCCAACTCTTGGGGCTTCAGACCTTTTATGCCCTAAGCCAAAAGTTTCCAAAACCCATGTGTCACCCAATCCCAAAAGAAAGCTATAGGTGCCAAAACGACTGCACCCAACCAAATCATAGCCACTGCATCACGCATTCCTAACCCAACTCATAAACATCTCCGCCACAGCTGGGGTGGGACCACAAACCTAATCCAAACCCATTTTTCATTTGAAGAGACCAGAATAACAAAAACTTTTTCCAAGTGTTGCTGTACATTTCCTCCTTCTTTTTAAGTTATAAATTATGAGATATTGTTTACTTTTCTCTGGTCTCCAGGAGTTTATTCAATGAAAACTCCTCAAACTCATACAATGGTCTAATCAGGTTTTTTTCATAGTCATGGTTTCCTGGTTCAGCTGTCAGGGTATTCAGGAGATCTTTCTGGCTCATATCTTACCTTTATCATTTTTGATGGTATGCACAACTTTTCATTTCTATTGGAAATTTGGGCATACCACCTGCCCCAGTGCAAAACTCATCCTGTTTTCCATTCAGATGTTAATACATCTCAATGATATATGGGTGGATTTATTTCTGTAGATTTTATGATGGTCCAATATCTTTGAGCCACTGTTGTTCCTGTCTCATTAACATTCAGAAAATTGAAAGTTACTAGTGCACTGTGTAGTCTATCTCATGGGTCCTTGTTGTTCCCTTTTGTCTTTCAAGCATTTCTTTTAAGATCTGATTAGATCTTTCTATAACTGCTTGTCCTGTAGGATTGTGTGGTATACTGGTAATATGCTTTATGCCATAGTATGTAAAGAACTTTTTCATTTCACAAGAGACATATGCAGGTGCAGTGTCAGTCCTGATTTGTCAAGGAATTCCCATAACAGCCATTACTTCTAGTAAATGTGTAAGTACAGAGTCAGCCTTTTCAGAGCTCAAGGCAGAAGCCCATTGAATCCTGAATATGTATTGACAGTATGGTGTATGAACCTTATTTTTCCAAAATGTGTGACATCAAATACATCTATCTGACATTTCTCTTTTCTTACCTTTAGGGTTACTTCCATCAGGCAATGGGGTATGGTTATACAAGGAACACGTGGGGCAGTTCTTTATAATCTCATTCGATTATCTCCAGTAATGAAAAAGTTCTTTTTTAACCCTTTGCTATTTACATGGTGCATTTCATGAAATTTTGAAGCTTCTAACACATTTCCAATTATTCGCTGATCAATTTCAACATTACCTTCTGCCATTCACCTTGGCAACACAGTGTGAGATCTGATATGATTAATATATAGCAGACAATTTCTGTGTAGAATTACTTTTAATTGCATAAATAAAGATGTTAACTCCGAATTATCTAGAATCAATTTGGCAGTTTGATACACAACTCTTTCAGCATACTGAGAATCAGTGATGGTGTTAACAGTTTCGGGAAAGTCCAACAGTACCATTGCTATGGCATACAACTCCAATTTCTGAACTGATCCATTTGGGCTTTGACTGATTCTGCTTCTTTTTTGGACTTGCAGCCTGTCATTCCTGACTTTCTGGCATTGGAATAAAATGCAGGCGTTCCAGAAACAGGTGATTCTCTCACAATATGGGGGAATATCCAGTAGTGTTTTTGATAAACTGAATTTTTTTGCCTTTAGGATATTTGTTATTAATTTCTCCCCAGTAATGCTCCAAGCTCTTTGCCTGTCTTCATTGATTGTCCATAATGATGTAATCTGAGCACTGGTATAAGGCACGGCTATTTCTGCTGGATCTGTTCCTGAGAGCTGATGAAGACTTTTTCTTCCTTTTATGATTAAATCAGCAACTTTCTCTATACATGTCTTTAATTTTTTACTTCTCTTATGTGACTTAAATATCCATTCTAAGATGCTTTCTTCTCTCTGCATCAGAATTCCAGTAGGAGAGTGTGTGGAATGACTAAAAACCAAAATACAATTCAGATGTGATGTATGTGATCACATATGGCTCCTGTAGTTTCTTTTCTACTGGAGTTAACTCTTGCTCTGCTGCAGCTGTTAAGTGCCTTAGACTGTCTAGGTTGGCATCAATCTGCTTAGTCACTTTTTGTTCCCAGCCTGATGTAGGCCAGCTGTGGCATTTCCTGCCAGCGAGGGAAAGGGATTCCCATATATATCTCTCTGGGATCGATGCTCATCCATCCAATGTCAACTGTTACCACACCATCTGCCCACCCAGGCAATCTGCTCCTTTTCCCTGACTGATATTAAAGAAACCATGGTCTTTGGAAGCAGCTTGGTTACAATCCCTTTGCAACTGGCCATATCTCCCACAGTTAAAACTGGATTTTATGATATTTCGGCTCATTGACTTTTGCTTCTTCAACCACAATGGCCCTATAGGTATTTGAACTGAGTCTGCGGTAGCTGGAGTCCACTGCTCAATGGATGCAGAGTTTGTCTTTACAGGCTGTGAAACCATTTTACACTCGTCATTTCAATTTTCAATTGCCATGGTCTTGATCGGCTCCTATCCTGCTTCAGGGTCTGAGATAGCCATATTAAGCTGAAGTTAGTGTTTGCACAAAATCTATAAAAGACTCCACTGAGCCTTGAACAATCTTGGTAAAGGAGATGGCTTTTACCTGTCTTCTCTACTTTTCCCAAGCCTTTAATGCCACCAAACAGTGGTTTATCGTCACATCCTCAAACCGAACCTGCTCTTGTTCTTCCCCACAGCGACCCTCACCAGGTAGCTGATGTCTGGTTATATTTATTCCTTGCCCTGTGTTTTGTACACACCCATGGGATCCTTTGGGCGGGAGGTAGACTTGGCACAGAACCAAGACACACAGACTCCGGGAGTCAGGAAAATTGCAAAAAGCAGACTCAGTTTATTACGGGGGAAGCCTCTTACACCTTCCACCCATCCCAGTGTCCCATTGGCTGCCAGACTGTAGCTGTTGCCCCCTGGGCGTGTGTGGGCAGGTCCATTTCTGGGTATGTCCACGTGGGTCTCAGGCCTTGTCCTGCCCAGTTGCAGGTCCAGTTTTCTCCTATCGCCCTGTCCTGCTGTTCCATATTTGTTGCCTCTTCTCTCCACCAAGTAAACCACTGGAGCTGAGGCCCCGCCTCTAATATGGCAGTGATTAACCTTTTCGAATCGTATGGGATCATTTGGTGCTGGAGTGTCCAATACTCAACACCTGCAGAACATCAGGTGAATGCATGCCGTCCACACCTGCAGCTTCTTTTAATCTCTATAACTCACTCATTTCTATTGGCTGCCATCGCCTTGTGGGTTATCTCTGTCTGCTGGACTCTGCTGAGCTTCCACAGATGTACTAAGGGCATTTTTGTGACCCTAGGCTGTGTTTTTCGAGGTCAGGTGTGCTGAGGGCTCACAGTTATTCACCTTGCTTGGGTTTGGGTGCCTTGTCTGCTCATTTTCCCTCCCAGACAGCCCCTTTTCCAATAACACTGTCATTGCTTAACCTTTTCTGAAGAAGAAAAAAATGGGCTTTGTGTCTTCACTTTGGCTCTGTTTATCCTCTCTCAGCACTGCCCCCCAGATTTTCCTGCAACTATCCAGTTGCCTAGCCATTTCCTTAATCTTTTTTGAGACAACATACAGACAAAAGAGAAAAAAGAGGACCAGCGGGAACAAAGGATTTGTCCCTGTAGTCACAGCCGCCATAAACTGCTTTCTAGGTTCTTGAGCCAAGATATCTGCACCTTCAACTTCTGCCTTTTCCTCCATGATATTTGAGTTCAAATTTCCCATTTTTGTTTTGCATCCCCCTTTCATGAGCCCCACATTGGTACACCACTAAGAGCGGGATGCTACAATCTTTTACCCTCAATTTAGGGAAGGAGAAAGGAAAGATATACATCTTCACTGCTTTTACAAGTGGACTTAAGACATAAAGAGAGAAAGGTAGAGATCTTTACAGCCTCTTTTTAGGCTGTCCTGAGCTTGAGTCTCCAACATTTGTTCTCCTAGGAATTATCTCACTAACTAACATTAGCAACTCAACCAATGAACCAACAGCCCATGCCACACTGACTCGCAAGGCTTCAGACCTTTTATGCTTTAACCAAAAAGTTCCCATCAACCCATGTGGTTCCCAATCTCAAAGACAAGCCACAGGTACCAGAATGACTGCACCCAACCAAACTATAGCCTCCTGCATTAAGCATTCCAATTCCAAGTTTAAACAACTCTACCACAGATAGGGTGGGATCATGAACCACTAGTGATGACTAGTCAAACAGAAAAGGTTTTCTTAACATAAAAACTCCAAGTGTTCTCTACACTTATTGAGTTTATGGACCATGTATTCAGAAGAGGAACCAACTGAGAAAGAAATGGAAGCGTCCACAGGGACAGGGGCCACCTAAATAGTACATGGCAGTGAAGAATGATTGAGAATCTATGTATAATGTCACTGCTTATGAAAGTGTCTTCACAAGAGAAGCACTTTGTTCACTGTGTTTAAGTACATGTTGTAACACGTTCAGTCCTGAACAAAATCCCTACACTGAGAAAGGTAAGCTCTACATCTAAGCAAGAAGCAGGAGGAATTGATACCTCCTGGGAAAGGAAAACTAGATTTTCTCATATAGAATACCACTCACTGTATAAGCCGAAGTCCAGGGCTGGCCACATGCCCAGGAAGAATTGGCCCAAATAACTGAAGTTCATAATTTGTTTGTGTGTTTGTTTTGTATTTATTTCAGCTTTATTTTGTTTTATTGGAATTTTTTTGATTTGATTCGACTTTCAACCTTTTCATTCTGATTCTTGGTTGGGTTTTTTTCCTTAAACAGAGAGTACAATCATGACGTAATCACACCATTGGGTGGGTTCAGAGGTAGAAAGAGAGCCTCGGGAAGGATGCTCCAATATGTTGTATAAAAAAGTTTAAATAAAATATTAGCAGTAATATGTTCATATTAAAAACGTAACTATTTAGAGTGACTAAAGCGAGCTTCTTGATTTCACAGTCTTAGCCTTCTCAACCCTGTGACCAAATGCATTTCCCGTATTTGCACATTTTTTTTGTTTTGCCACATTCTGGGAGATTAGAACAAGTAACCATGTGCCACAAAAACTTGCTCACACTACAAGGTGCATAGAGTATAGAAGGCAGTTCATGAAGGCTGTACTGCTGACTGCACAAGTATCTCAGTTGTTGGAGAGATGGATCAGCAGGTCCTGTCCCTGCACACAAGCTGGGAGGATCCTCAGGAATCATGTGGTAGGAAGAGAGAACAACCTCCCACAAGCTGTCCTTGGAGCGAATAACCAAATCATGATGCCCACAGGCTCAAACACAAATAGGTGATGAATACAGAAAAGAAGCGTTGATAGAATTGTATGTAAAATGGGATGGATTTCCAGATGCTATGATCTTATAAAAAGGAATGCTAAAGGAATCTGTGTTTACGGAAGTAATGATGGATCACCACAAACATTTGATCAATCAGAGCTCAAGTACAAGGGATAAGGAGATCATAACCTGAAACACAGATGTACAACTTAACTTTAGCATGGACACTGGTGTTTTGACTTGGAATTGCTGTGTTGAGTATTAGCTTGTCTTTTCAGACAAAGGGCTGACCAACCTGAGGCATTTTATATGTGGGAGTGCCAACCATGGCCATGACAAAGAATGTGCTCTGTCTACATAGGACTCCAGGTGCATGATCTTTCCTACAACTTGGGATAACTGGGATAGTGCCAATGGGTTAGAGAATCCTGTAGACCAAGAGCCTTTCTGATTCTTTGACCTCTCACCTTACTCTGGGTTCACTGAACGGTCCAAGTTCATCACTTCATTCATCTGTTTTCAGAAGTTGGCAGGCACACTTCCCTCATTGACTTGGTCTTGTTACTTGACTACTCTTGGACTGGGATGATGTCATGGCGCGTGGGAATTGAGAGGATGATCCTCAGACATATTTTTCTGACTTCCTGAACTCAGATGCAAAGCCTGAGGGTAGAAAGTGTTCAAGTTTTCTCTCGGGAAGCAGATTAGTCTGAAATGAGGTGACTAGAAGGTTGAGCAGGCTCATCATGCTGAAACACTAATAAACCCACACAGAGAGGCACACATTTACCTGCTGTGGAGGTGTATGTGGCTGATCCTGTTTGCTGCATTTCTGTTCAGGCTCAGCATTCTGCACTCAAGGTAAAATGTTCAGTTTAATATGTGTCTTTCTGTTCTTGCATTTTCTTGCAGTCTCTGGTGGTGTGAGACATTTTAGATGCATAGTCCGGATGGCCAACACAGTCTGGAAGGAAGGTGATGTGTTCATCGGAGTGTTCCTACCCATGTATGCATTCATGTCAGCAGCACATGAGAAAGATGTTGACAGAAGAAGTCGTAGATACCAGTGAGTGGCTTCTTCCCTTTTTCTTTTGCTATCTGATTATTCGGATGAGAAATGCACTGGGAAACTGTATCTGTGTAGACTAACCCTGTCTGTTGCTCCTCTCATATCCTACTCTATATTGTCTTCAGTGGTTACCCATCAGTCACTCTGTAATTTACACAGCAAGGTTTATCCCCTTTCAAATGGATAAAATAATACTGAGACTTTCATCTTCTTAGATTTCGTGTCTCAAGTTTGCCGACCAAATGAGACAGCACCCCTCCCTGGCCCCTTCACCTCATTTCTCCCCCAGCTGCCAGGCATCAGGCTGAGGGATGTCACTCAGAATCACAGCCCAAGCTACTGCTGTCTGCTCAGCTCTGGAGAAGCTGCAGCGAGTGAGCCTTGCAGCAATTGTACAGTGCAGGAGTGTTTTCTGTAGCTAAGAATTCCTGATGCCTGCACAGAGAAAACTGCAATTTTGAGAACTATGTTTGTGCAACTTTTTGCCTGTGGATACTTAGCTCTCTGAAAACCACTCAGAGGACTACTTTTTCCCACATGGGGAATGCTCAGTTCCTCCTGATGCTGCAAACCATGGTAAGAATGACAGCTGTAGCTGTGAGGTATTAATTTTTTTGTGTTATTAAGATTAACTTTAAATCTACACATACTTTATGACTGTAATCAGATCATCTCTATGCTCAGAGGGTTTGTTGAAAAGCTCAGAAAGGGATCAGATGGATTTTATTCCTGAATGATAAGCCAATGCCACCGAACTGCAGTGACTGTTGTGTCCTTTGTTACATAGAGTGCAAGGTGCTGTGTGGTCTGTGTGCCCATGAGTGGGATCATTGGAGGATTAATTTGTGTTCTCCTCTTTGTTGTGTGTGCTGTGTTTGCAGACATTTCTATTTCCTCTCACAGCTAGACACTTGTCTGACCTCTTTCTTTTACACTTCCTCATAGCTGTCTGATGTCTTGTTGCTTTTCACATGGGGCCAAATTTCATTTTCACATTGTTATTATTCTGTCAGTATCACGCTGATACATTTAGCTGTTGCAGACTTTTGAATCATTGAGTAATGACTGAAGGGGCTATGGTTTGAAATGCTGGTGTTCTGTCCTCTATATTCTAGATGAGATAAGGCAAACATTTTTGACCGTTTTAATTAACACAGAAGTGGGTCTGGTTAAATTACTGAATGACAGAAAGGAAAGCATGAAACAGAACAGGGATGGGGAGCAATGTGCAGGAGTTCATCGGTGTGTGAAGGAGAGAAAATGCAGTAAAAGCAGGAGAGATGGCAGAATCCATTACATACACAGAATTTTCAAATAACTAATGAATAATAGTATTATTACAAGGAAATACACAAACTAATTTAGAGGCAATATAAAGCATGAACATGGAGGGCAGGCAGTCTTCAAACAAATTCCTTCAAGGAGAAAAAGGTGAGGCAGGATCTCAACTCAGACACTGATCTTAAGTTTAGTTTCCTCCTTCACAAATCCAATTTATAATCCTGTATGTTTGCAAGCCAATTTCTCAGGATTTGGCTCCATCATAGATATTTTGCTAAAAAAAACAGCATTCAATAAATATAATACAATGGTTACATTTTAATTAATAACATTAACTTTAAATATAACAATCTATGTGTTCTGTGTTCAGGGTACATCCCAATAATTACCAGTATGTCATGGCATTGGCTTTTGCTGTTGAGGAGATCAACAGGGACCCCCATCTTTTACCTAACAATACTCTGAGATACATTGTCTATGAATCTGAGGCAGGATTAGGAGAAACTTTGCTCACCACCATGACCTGGCTCACAGGACTCGACATGACCATCCCTAACCACACCTGCAGAGGACAGATGAACTTTGTATCGGTGATCACAGGAACAACAGGGGAAATTTCTTCCCGAATTGGGACTTTCCTGGAACTCTACAAATATCCACCGTAAGTGTCAATTAAGAAGGAAAACAATTTCTTGTTCTGTCATGTGATGTATCTGAGGTGAGTAAAAGATACGTTGGTCAGGAATGTTTCAGAGATTTCTGGAGGAGGAAGGACCCTGACATTTGGTGGGACATCCATATTACACTTGTACAGAATGAACGCATTGTGGTTTATGAGCATCAGATAGAAGATATGGTAATGTGCAGAGCATAACCAGTAATTTTCTAGATTTTGCTCAGTAAGCTGAAGAACCAGTGTTTATTCCTAACCACATGACCTTACTACCTAGTTCCATTAACTGTGGAGTTGAACTTCAAGGACTCATCTTCTCTGTCTCTTCTTACACATTTCTCCTCAGCTGACCATTGGCCCTTTCTATCCAACGCTGAATGACCCTGTGAAGTTTCCTTCTCTGTATCAAATGGCCCCCAAGGACACATCTCTAGCCCTTGGCATGGTCTCTTTGATGGTTCATTTCAGTTGGACTTGAGTGGGGCTGGTCATCTTAGAGAATGAAAATGGTGTTAGATTCTTGTCAGACTTGAGAAGAGAGATGGAGAGGTATAGCGTGTGTGCTGCCTTTGTACAAATGATCAGACATGACCGCCATGTTTATAAGAATCCGTTGATTTCTTCTTCTTCTCCAATTATGAGAGAATCAGCAAACGTAATCATTGTTTTTGGAGACACCGAGTCTACCATAGGTACAATATTTATGACATGGGAACATATACTCCCGTGGAGAGTGTGGGTCACCACCTCACAATGGGATGTTGCTAACACTATGAGACATTTCATTCTGGACTCTTTCCATGGAACTCTCATTTTTTCACAACACCACCCTGAGATTCCTGGTTTTAAGGACTTTATTCAGACTGTAAACCCATCCAAATACCCAGATGATGTGTTCCTCTCACAACTGTGGGGTATTTATTTTGATTGCCCTTATTCAATGTTTTACTGTAAATCAATGAAGAATTGTTCATCCAAGGGATCCTTGGCATCTTTACCTTGGCATCTCTTTAACATGGACACGAGTGAGGGGAGCTACCAAATATACAATGCAGTGTATGCTGTGGCCCACAGTCTCCATGAGATGCTCCTACAGGATACAGAGGTGCAAGCAATGGATCAGCACAAAAGACAGATAATTCATCCCTGGCAGGTAATGTGCCATCCATGTCTTTTCTTGAGTGCTCCATTAGAGATCCCAAAGAAAAATTTAAGAATCCTCTTCCCAAACAATGGGTGTTATGCACTCCTTCCCTTTAGGTAAATATATGTCTAGTGTGAAATCAAAAGCAATATGTTAGATGCATAAAAGACAAACTCCATATGTGAGATCAAATATTAGTGCACACAATCCTTCATACCTACCCACTCAATATACAACAGTAAATGTCCACACTTCTCACAAGAAGTCCTTATTAGGAACTGTGCATGGTCTAGTGCCCCTTGTCAATTTAATGAGAGCTTTATAATATATACTTTACTGAAAATGTTCATGAAATTATATAAGACTCACATAATAATTAGGACCTTTGTGCACTGATGCTCTTAGAACAGTCACAGAAGAAGTGGATGGCAGCATTTGTCTGATTAATGTAATTCCTGATAATTCCCTCGGGCTGCTTAGAGTCTATCCTGGATTTCCTGCAATTGTAGAATACTTGTAATGCTAATCTTATGTATTTTCTTACTTATTTTCTTCTACTCTGTTCCTGATTAATATTGCTTTTTAATAGAGGGATTTTTTTTTTTTTTACAAAAAGAATCATTTGTGAATTTGTGCTTTGTGTCTCACATATGGTACTTATGGTCTATCTTAAAATTTGAATCTTGAGGCTAGTGAGTTTCTGTAATTCAGAATATTAGCCACCCTCTACTGATCTACCTCAACAAGAGGCATGCACATGTCCCACATACACATACACACATGCAGACAACACAACCACATGTATAAAATGAAATTATTAAATATTTCAAAGGGAAAAACTTGTCTTTTAGCTGCACCCATTCCTAAAGAACATCCAGTTTGATAATCCTGTTGGAGAGAGAGTAAAAATCCATGAGACAGGAAAATCAGATGCAGGGTATGACATTCTGAACTTCTGGAACTTTCCTCAAGGTCTTGGACATAAGGTGCACGTGGGAAGGTTTTCCCCATCTTCCCCACCTGGTCAACAATTGTCTCTGTCAGAGGACCTGATAGAGTGGAGCACAGGAGTCAGAATGGTGAGTGAAGGTCATCACATGTTTTCAGAACAAGTGAGTAAACAAAGTCACGTGAGAAGAAGAACAGGTGCACCTGGTGTCCAGCTTTCAATAGATTTTAAATGAGTTCCTGACAGATGGGAATAGAATCTTTATGTACAGCAGGATTCCTAGTGTGCACATGCACAGTGATATGGTGACCATAAGCTTTCTGTTTCTGTATTTAATAGTAGTTGTCAAAATTAAATTTATTAGATTAGGGGTTCAGTTGTGTAACATATTTTATTTCTGACTGAATTGGTAATGTTTATCTGTTAAAATAAAGTTTGGGTGCTTAATGGAGAGTCCAGCGTTGAATTTCCAATGCTCTTTATTAATCACAATCCATGTCAAATCTCAGGGAATTCTATACCCAGGCAGCTAGGCAGAGAGCTCACTCCAAGGCTTCCTCACCCGATGCTCTCCTCTTGGTTATTCTCCTGCTCCTAGCTTCTTCTTGCTTGTTCTCTGCTGTCTCTCTCTGTCTCCTTTTTTCTCTGCCCTTGCCTTAGTTCTTTTTCATTCCAAATCCTCTCTGTCTCCACCCAGCCTTCCAATATACAAATCAATGGAGCCTAACCTTCATCTGCCTTACGGCTAAGGAATGTTCCATTCTTGTGGAGAACTGTATAGCCACTCCTTTGTTTACTGGTAGGCAGTGAATCCTTTACTTGCTTCAAGGACAGCTTACTGGAACATTATCCATAACTAAAATCTCCCACATCTCTCCCTTCTTGTTTACAATAAGAACAATATCGACTCAAACAAAAGAAGCTAAGATATAAAGTTACGGTCTGTCAAATACCAAGTCCAAATTTCAGCAGACTGCTCATGCAGTTCAAATGTAACTGTCCCATAACACCAAGTATCAAGTCCAAAGTTCACCAATTGTTAATAAAAGTTCACCAATTGTTCATAAATGTTTAGTAAAATGGCTGTGCAGTTCCAATGTCTTTGAAAAGTCCACCAATTGTTCATAAAGTTCACCAATTGTTCATAATAGTTCAATGTTTAGCAAAATGCTCGAGCAGTTCAAATGTCTGCAGATATCTGCATCATCACAGTTTGAGCAGTGTGAAAGCTGCCTCAGTTTTCAAAACAGGCTTCCTGTCAGCTGCAGAGTCATCTCCAAGATGATTTCAGAGGACAAGCTATGAAGCCAATAGCTTCCCAAATTTCCCCTTTTCAAGATGACTGCATCTGTCTTAGGAGAGAAATAATGAACAATAAATCTGACCGGTCTCTGGGTTACTGATAGCATGATCACCAGCCTGCCTTAGGCTGATATTATGTCATATTCCTCATATCCCATCTCTGACTGCCAGCCTCTGTATTTAGCTGGGGAATTCGATTTTTTTGTAATCCATGGCCTCTGGTTTATAGGCAGCACAGGAGCAAAGCAGCTAGGAAGGCCTTCAACGATCCATTTTGGGGTTGAAGGCTGGACAGTAACCCGCACACTCTGATGTCTTTCTTCAGTCGAGTAGTCTCTGGGTACTCTCAATTGGATGTTTCATTTCTGAAAAGACAAAGCACAACCTTTCCCCCACATGGGGTGGAGTCTTCACACTCCAGGCTATTATTATTAGAGCAAAATGCTTAAACATTATCTTTTAAAATTAATTTTTTAATTTTTTTAGGTTAAAATAGCCAATTATAGATATATGATATACCCCTTTCTTTTTTAAATTTTAGCTGAAGTTTTATGTATCATGTATAATATTAAAATCCAATAATTTGTCCCTTTCTTGCTGGATATTCATTTAACATACCAGCCTCTGGAGTTGTAGCTGTGGCTGATAACAGGAACATCTAGGCACTGCAATGCCTTATGGGTTTTGTAGTCCATGAGAAACCCGGAAGTTTGGAATTTTTTCCAACATTAACCATAAACAAACTTCCAAATACAGGTAAAGTAAATCTTTCTTGTCAACCAAATAAAACCAAATACCAATTCCCTGGAGGACCAGGACCAGTTGGCTGAATTTTTGGTCCAAACTCCTGAACATAGTGAAGCTTGTTATTTAGCAACCATAGCCAAATGGCTGCTGAGAGAAAAATTCTAACACAGGCAGTGTAGATTCTGCCCAAGCTTTCTGAGTTGCTTTTTGCAATGACGCATTTTAAAATACTGTCTTCCTTTTGAATCATAAGCTTAGTAGAGGAATTATCAGAAAGCATACCATCAAGCTTGAGATCTAGGTAATTTACATATGCATTCTGTAATCTGCTTTCTACCTGAGTTAACTCCTTTTCTGTTGCTGTTAAACTTTTTTGTCTGTTTAAATCTGAATCACCATTCAATGTTTGAAATGAATTATTTAACTCTTGAGTAGTTAACCCAACGGTAGGTTCATTGAACCAGATATTAACTTTCAGTGGCTTTTGTACAAAATATTGACATAAGGTGGTAGTATCTGAGTGTTCTTGGGGAATGACTTTCCATTGATACCTTGTAACAGGCTGAGAATTATTTTCAATACCTGTTCTGTCCTGCTTATGGACAACGTTGACAGTCTGTGATTGTTTTTGATAACATTTTTTAATAACTTTATCAGTAGCATCTCGATTCTGATAGGTTGTTTCTGATATTGAAGGAATATTAATCTATACATTCCATTGTTTTAATAGGTCTCTTCCCCATAAACATAGCTAGATCTGCCACATATGGTCTTATATTTCCTTTTTCACTTTTTTGGTCCTATGCATTTTACCCATGTTGCACTCTGCTTTACTTGAGATAAGGTTCCTATTCCTAAAAGCTGAGTAGATACCTCTTGAAGAGGCCAGTTTGGATTCCAGGAGTCTTTTGAAATGACTGTTACATCTGCTCCTGTGTCTAATAATCCTTCAATCAAAATTCCATTTATCTGTACTTCTAGCTTAGGTCTCTGATCATTTATAGTTGCTTGCCAAAATACCTGTTTTTCAGTACTTTTTAATTCACCTGTTTTCTCAGCCCTATCCTTGATATCAAATTCTAAAGCAGTGCTGTCTTTAGCTGCAGGCACTACCTGTTTTAATCTCTGTGAGGGTGAGTCAATCAGTTGCTGGTAAGAAATTGTTGGCTTGTTTTTTCTGTGATAGGCACTTAAGCCAGGTCCCCTAGGGTGTTTTCCCCACAGCAAAGAATTACCTTGAATATCTGTTAAAGATTGACATTCATTAGTCCAATGTCTGCCTTTTCCACACCTTCTACATATTCCAGGAAACTGAGGTTTTCTTCCTGGCTTATCAGAGAAAACATTATTTCTAGGATCTGTTTGTCTACAGTCCTTTTTAAAATGACCTGACTTTCCACAGCCAAAACATCTGACCTTTTGATTTTTAAGACCTTGAACAATTGCTTGTCCAATCATAGTGGCATCGTAAGCATTGGATCCAATATCAGTAGTAATTTTAATCCATTGATCCAAAGAAGCTGTTTTTAATGGCCTTATTGCCTTTTGGCATTCTGAATTAGCATTTTCAAATGCCAGAGATTTAATTAACACTTCCCTTGCTTCTGAGTCTGAAATTGCCTTCTGGACAGCAGAAGTCAATCTCTGTAAAAAATCAGTGAATGGCTCATTTGGGCCTTGCATGATCTTAGTAAATGACTCAGACTTTCTTCCTGGGTCTTCAACTTTATCCCAAGCATTTAATGCCGATGTGTGACATTGAGCCAAAATATTGTCATCAAACTGAATCTGCATTTCCAACTCAGCATATTGACCTTCACCTATCAACTGATCTTTGAAAATATTAATGCCTGTAGCTCGGTTATGTTGTTCTGTTGCCAAAGCTTCTTCTCTCCACCATGTCAGCCATTGTAACTGAGGACTGGCTTCCAAGTCCCTCCAATCTTGAAGAATGACTCGGTGTTGAACAGCCCAGTTGTTCAATATCTGTTTTACATAAGGAGAGTGCATTCCATAGGCTACTATTGCCTCTTTAAATCTCTTTAAATCTAGCATTTCTGTAGGTTGTCATTCAAATTCATCATAGCCCTGCATCCTGTTTATAGTTACTGGATAAGCCATAGGTGGTTTTCTTAAAATCTTTGGCTGCTACATTGCGTTATAGGGTGGAGCTGTAGGCTCTGGATTCTCTGACTGAGGTAGGCTTTTACTTCCTTCCATCAAGTGTTTTAATTTTGCTACCAAAGTTTGCATTCTTGCATTCCACATCTCATCTATTTCTTTTAAAGCTGCTTTTTGTGAGAAGCAAGTAGATTCTGCTTTTCTTTCCATCATTTTAAGATTTTCTGATTTTGCTCTGAATTTATCTCCTATATCTAAGTCAATATCATGTAAAGGGCTAGGAGATTTCCCTTTTCCTTCTGCACTGACAGTTTTCCTTGATAGAGCACAGTATACCATGATGGCTATTGATAATACCATGTGAAATACCAAAATAACAAAAACCATAATCTGTATTTTGCCAGTTTCAGTTGAAGTATTTATCACTTCTACTGCTTTCAATCCTAAAACATCCATAACAAACTATACAGAGCCCAAGTGCCCTGTGTCACAATATTTTCCATTTTTCACATGGAAAATTTTCTTTTCCACTCTTACTTATCCTCTCCTTCCTTAGGAGACTCCTGTGTATTTTTCTTTTATTATTTCTTTCTTTCTTACTGTGGCTCCCACTTTCCAAGGAGCATTCTCATTATTACCTTCTCTTCTTACACAAGGTCTATAAATCTGTGATTCTTTTCTGGAACTTTATTCACCCACACCTGTGTGCACTTTTTCTTTAATTCTGTCTCTTTCTCTCCAGCTCTCCTCTTTCCATAGGAGGCTTTACTCCTTCATTTATTTATTAATTAATTAATTTATTTATATTTATTTATCCTGTAAGTGCTACACTTCTCCTCTGTCTTAACACAGTGCTCAGGAGCTACAATATCTTCTGAGGTAAGGAGAATTAGTAATTACCTTTAAACTCTTTTTCTCTTTTTCTTTCTCTTTTTTATTTATTACTTTCTGCTTTTAAATTTAATATTCTTTCTTTCTCTTAACTTCACTCCTTTATTAACTACCTTTTACTTTGAGCTTACTTTACCTTTCCTGTGTCTTCTTTCTTCGTTTCTTCTTTTTTCTGCCTTGGCTCTTGCTGTCCTGTGTTGTCTGTCGTTTCCTTGTAGACCCTGCGTCTGGACTCTCTTGTCCCGCGTTGTCTGTCTTTTTCATTTGTCTTCTTTCTTCTTTTCTTCTTTTCTCTGCCTTTTCCCTGTAGACCTGTGTCTGGACTCTCCTGTCCCGCGTTGTCTGTTTTTTCGTTTGTCTTCTTTCTTTTCTTCTTTTCTCTCGTGTGTCCTTGCCAGGCGTTGGTGTGCCAAGTGTTAAAATTAAGTTATGGCGCTTAATGGAGAGTCCAGCGTTGAATTTCTAATGCTCTTTATTAATCACAATCCATGTCAGGGATTTCAGGGAATTCTATACCCAGGCAGCTAGGCAGAGAGCTCACTGCAAGGCTTCCTCTCCCCATGCTCTCCTCTTGGTTCTCCTCCTGCTCCTAGCTTCTTCTTGCTTGTTCTATGCTGTCTCTCTCTGTCTCCTTTTTTCTCTGCCCTTGCCCTAGTTCTTTTTTATTCCAAATCCTCTCTGTCTCCACCCAGCCTTCCAATATACAAATCAATGGAGCCTAACCTTCATCTGCCTTACGGCTAAGGAATGTTCCATTCTTGTGGAGAACTGTATAGCCACTCCTTTGTTTACTGGTAGGCAGTGAATCCTTTACTTGCTTCAAGGACAGTTTACTGGAACATTATCCATAACTAAAATCTCCCACAACATTTATCTGTTCTGCAATCATCTCTAATTTTGCACAGGCTCCAATCTCTGTATGCAGTGAAAGCTGTGCTCCTGGGTTCAGGAAATCCCCTCAGGAGGGTAAGGCTGCCTGCTGTTTTGACTGCACCCTCTGCCCAGAGAATGAAATTTCTAATGAGACAGGTAAGGGCAAACTGCATATGTACATATACACATATATATGCATATATATGGAATAAGTAAGTGATTATGTTTTTGGAGTCTCATTATCTCTCATCTTCTCATATAAATCCTGTCTTCCATGCCATGGAGGAGGAAGGCTGGTCAAGGGAACACTGCAGAAAACATCTTTTGTAAATCTGTAAATGGGAATTTCTAATTAACATCCCTTGCTCTGAAAGTCGTTTTATTTCTATTTTCACTTCCTGCAAAGTTGCTGTCCTCGGAAATAACCTTAAAATCTAAGAGGAAGCTAACTTTCATCTCTGTCAGGGAATTGAACTCCTTATTTACATCATATGTGTTTACTTTTTAATCTTACTTGAAACATTGAGGTTACACCGAAGACAGAGATCTCTCTCGTCTTCCCCATGTAAGTGTTCTGTGTGGTCACTAACACAGAGCAGCAGATCAAAGGCTAATTTTGACTGAGTAATTACAAGTTCTGCAGTCTGTGAAGTCTGAGCTACAGCACCTTGTGATCTAGGACTGTGTGCCTGTCTTTCCTTGGTTCACAGGTAGGAAGCAAAGCAAACAGAGGTAAGTTAATAGAAGTGAGGGAACGTCAGTGAGTGTGCACATAGGTCCTCCATGGTGAGTAAGTGTGCTTCCTCCTCTGTGAGATTCCCACGAGGACTTCAGAAAGTACTCACGTGTGTGTCAGATGAATGACTTTCCTGGTACATTTCGCTAGCGTAATGTAAGTGTATGACATATGGTGAACTGTCATTTAGTGCAATATGTAGAACATAAGTTTTCCATAATTTTTTGACAAAGTATTTGCAAAGGGGCATTGGTTTTTGAAGTATAAAAGGCCAAAAGACTAACATCATAGAAATGTTTACGAAGGTTTCTCATTTTGGAGTCAAATTTATGGTAAGTGGTGACAAGCCCTTGTTACACCGAGATTTTCTCGTTTTTTTCTGATGTATTTCAAATGCAGAAAAGTATGATTTAATTCATTTAGAATGCATTATTTCTGACAATGTTTTCTAGATTATTTCATGTTCAGTATGGGTTCCACGGAGACATTGCATGTGTACATGGTGTATCTCTCTCTCTCTCTTTCTCTCTCTCTGTCAGTGTGTGTATGTATGCCTATACTTGTGTAATGTTTTGTATTAGCATAAAACAGACAATGCTGCAAAATACTCTGGTTGAACACGCATTGATTTGAACTTATTAGCAACCAAACTGTGGGTTGTAACAGTAAGTATGTTAAACACATATGCGCCTGAATTTGAAAATACAGCTATTAAAACTTGCAGATGTGATTAAGTTATATTTGAACAGAATTTTTGCTATTCTTGGGGTTGCTGTTTTTGAGCCAGGCTCTCCCTGTTTAGCTCTATCTGTCCTGAACTCACGATGTACCACCAGCTGCCACTGAAACACACAGAGATCTCCAGCCTCCAACTCCCAAGTGCTGGGATTATAAGCACTTATTACTATACCAGGCCTGGACAGAAGTTTTGATATACAAATATATCCATTTCTCATGTGCACTTTAGTGATCAAGAGTGAACTCCAGTGACAGATCACTCTTGGTATCTTGGGTAACAGAAATTTGATGAGTAGGAATATAAAAAAGAGGGAAGGACCAGCATAGGAAAACTTATCTAAAATGGACAAAAGTAAATGGGTAATGAGATCTAAATTTGATTTTAGAGCAAAATGCTTATGAATAAAAAGTGAATATTAACATTAAGGAGAAAATGCCTCCCTGAGAACAGTTATTCTGAATCTATGAAGACGTTCTGTGAGATCCAAGCAGATGTTTTATGAGGAATTACAGAAATGTCATTCTTAGGCAAGAGGGTTATAGTCAGTTATCTGGCTAGAACATCTGAAGGCTGCCAGTGACTTCTTAATGCTATGACCCTTTAATACTGTTCCCTATGTGACAAACCTCACAACCATTAAATTACTTTCATGTTAAAGTTTCTTTCAATTGCTTAATGAGAGTCCAGTGTTGAATTTTCCAGTGCTCTTTATTAATCACAAACCATGTCAAATCTCAGGGAATTCTATACCTGGGTAGTTAGGCAGACTCTTCATCTTTTTTTCCCATTCTCTTCATTCTTCCTTTCTTTCAAAACTCTCTCCCTGCTTTTGCCTTAGCCCTTTAAACTTTCCCCCCACCCCCTCTATCTTCAGGCTTTCATTACAACACAATGATACTAGGCTGGGGGTGATCAGAGTCTTTGCTCCTGATCTGCTCGTGAACTGCTCATGACCTGCTCGTGACTGTTCGGTTACCTTCAATTTTCTATCTATGGCAATCTCAAGGCTAGCACAAGGGTGTGACTAGGTAGGGAGCAAGGCCTGCACTGCTGCAAGGCATCTGGCTTCCTAGCTACAAAGCATCAAAACACAAAACAGAACACAATAGTAAAATATCCCACAACACTTTCATTACTACTTCATATCATAATTTTTCTGCAGTTATTAATTGTAATTTAAATATCAGATATGCAGACGTCTTAGGCTACCCACATGAGGGGTTCATTTAAACCCCAAAGTGATTGGAATCCATGGGATGAGAACCACTTTTTAGACCATATTGATACATTCTCAAATAAAGAGGACATATGAGGCTATTAAGAGGAGAATATAATATTTGAATATCACTTTATCCATTAAGAAATTAAACGTGGAGATTTAAATCATATAGTTTTATATTTGGCCTGATCTCTAAAGAAGTGAATGAAATGAGCATGTGGTATAATTTTTCTTTCCTGAGCTAAGAAACTCCAATAGCATCCAAATGACGGTGACACACCTTATGGGCATTCCTAATGTACCACCACAATTAGAATTGCTATCACCAAGTATAAATGCTGGTGCAGATGTGAACTCACAAATATCATATCAAGCTCTGTGCTCGGATGCATTTTAGCCTGAGCATGATTGAAGTCAGCATGACTTGTCCTTCAAATCCTAGAAACACACTCAGACTTCCTTCAAGAAACAACAGCATGTATTAGAAAGACACCAGATATCCTATGTGGAAGGGAGATTATGATGAGGAGATGAGAAAGGGAAAGAGTTCCCAGGCCACCCTGGTTCAGAAAAACAAAAACTAAAACTAAAAACAAGTGAAATGTGCTGCACCCGGTTACCCAAGTGCTGCCTTGATTTCGATGGCAGGAATTGCATGATGCAAACTCACAGTTATAGTGACTCCCAGCAAGTGCCCAACCTACACTTACCATGGTCACCCTAGGAAGCTACTCACAGAACCTTTCCTGCTCCCAGGGAAGGCTCTGACACAGGGGTGCCTTCAAAAACCTCCCTGCCCAAGGGCTACTCTTTTACAGCTGTGTATTCCATAATCTGTGCAGTGTAAAATCTAGCCTAAGCAATCCATGTTTCATATACTTGTCAGGCAAACGGGGCAGAATTTCATTTCTCTTCTTTGATTTTCTTAACCCAGTGGTTGTACATGCTTATTTTATTTTATTTTTCAAATAAGACTCATCATTTTATTCTTGGATTCAATGTATTTTTCATGAAAGTTTCATATTCTTTGTCTGTTTTCTGTGATTATAGTACATAAATAATGAGTTTTTAGTAGTCCTCTCCAGGGTCTTCCATGTACATACTTGTCTTATTACTGTGGCAAAAGCTATTGAAGAGAGGGAGGTTTCATTTAGTTCACAGTTCATGAGTACTGTCCACTGTGGAATGGACACCATCAACAGGATTGGGTGTCTGAGAGTTCATAGTCACAGAGGAGACAGTGGTGGAGGCTTGTGCTCACCTGGCTTTCTCCTTTTTTACACATGGAGCATCCAACTAACTAACTCAGGGTGGTTATGCCCCTCAATGACCCTGACATAGATTATCATACCCAGATTATCCCAGAACCTATACAGTCTCTATACCTCCTAACAGGTGTGACCCAAGGCCTGACTAGGAGAATGTGGATTCTGTAGAGGACTTTGAATGCTAGGAATCAAAACTACAGTGCTCCTCAACTTGCAGAAAGCCCACAACTTTTACTGGAATTCTTTCTGCCTTTTTGTAGTCATAGATTTGTGGCCATGCCATATTTTAAAATCCATTTGGTCCAATGCCCATCATTTATTTCGTTAACTATTTTAACCCTCTTTGAGAGTGCTGATCTCAAGTAATTCTAAAGTCAAACTTATTTTATTTTATTTTTCTTTATTTTTCTTCTCTCAAATAATATATCCTGACACCCTTCTTCACTTCCTCCACTCCTCCCAGTTTCCCCAGGTCCCCTCTCCCCAAAACCTACCACCCTTGTACACACTTGTCCCTACCAAAAGCAGTACTCCGTGTATTACTTACTGCTCAACCATAAAGCTAAACTCTTATGATCGAGTTCATTGAATGCAAAAGCACGTTAACACTTATGGCTTATAATAACATTTGTATTACACCAGACAATATGGTAATATAACAAGGAATGATAGGATGATACCATATTTAAATCACAATAGAGCACACACCAAATCCAGAATTTCCCAATAGTACCTCTGGGATCATCATAGAGGCATCATGGATCCAAGGGTTTGGGTAGACTCAATTTACCAGGACAGCCACATGCAGCATGTACAGTCCCTCACGTGAGACAACTTTATTTCCATCATGCTGTTTTCTTCAGGTTTTCACAGTATCCTGTGGTGATGACATCTACAGAATCCTTCCTTATACTTCAATTACAAGTTAGAGTTCACCCCACAGCTTCAAACATAGTTTAATGATGAGCCTGATACTCATGATTCAAAATTGTCCTAGACTTTTATGTCATCTTGACAGAAGCCAGTATCCAGAGTGGGTGTTTTGAAGAGGGGAACCCTGGCTATAAGTTATTTAGTCTTTGGTATTCAGTTAAATCATCTTGAATACAATATAGTACAGTAAATATATTTATTGTGAGAGTCAATATCTGATTTTGATATGTGATAAAAATGTTATTGTATAAGTGATTTTATAGAAACAGATGTGTATGTTTAATAGGAAAGAAAATAGATTGTAATAACTTGAAAATTGCCAACACAGACTCTAATGTTCACTGTTGACAAAACCAAAATAAAGGATGTTTTCAGTTTGTGTCAAATATTGCTTGCTGATGAAGGGAAATATACTAAGTGAGAGTTATGATTGACACCAAATTCCTTTCCTCCCCAGATACTGATCAGTGTGTGAAGTGTCCAGATGATAAATATGCCAACATAGGGAGAAATCACTGCCTCCAGAAAGCTGAGACTTTTCTGGCTTATGAAGACCCCTTGGGGATGGTGTTGGCATGCATGGCCCTTTGCTTCTCTGTGCTTACAGATCTTGTTCTTGGCATCTTTGTGAAGCACCAAGACACTGCCATTGTGAAGGCCAATAACAGAAATCTCAGCTACCTCCTGCTCATCTCCCTCACCTTCTGTTTCCTCTGCTCTTTGCTCTTCATTGGACATTCCAGCACAGCCAGCTGTCTCCTGCAGCAGATCACGTTTGGAGTTCTGTTCACTGTGGCAGTGTCCACTGTCTTGGCCAAAACAATTACTGTGGTTCTGGCCTTCAGGATCACTGCCCCAGGAAGAAGGATGAGGGAGTTGCTAATATCAGGGGCACCAAACTACACAATCCCCATCTGCACTCTCATCCAACTTCTTCTCTGTGGATTCTGGCTGGGAACATCTCCTCCCTTTGTTGAGAGAGATGCACACTCTGAACATGGCCACATCATCTTTCTTTGTAACAAGGGCTCAGTCACCACCTTCTACTGTGTTCTGGGGTACCTGGGTACATTGGCCCTAGCAAGCTTCACTATGGCTTTCATGGCCAGGAACCTGCCTGACACCTTCAATGAGTCCAAGTTCCTGACATTCAGCATGCTGGTGTTTGGCAGTGTGTGGGTGACATTCCTCCCTGTCTACCACAGCACCAAAGGCAAGGTCATGGTGGCTGTGGAGGTCTTCTCCATCTTGACCTCCAGTGCCGGGCTCCTAGGGTGCATATTTTTTCCCAAATGCTATGTTATTCTCATGAGACCTGAGAAAATTTGTTTGAAAGCATTGAAAGATTCAAGAGTGCAGAAGAAACGTGATGTGTAAAGAGTAGCTCAGAAGTCTGATACGTAGTTAAGATTTCATGTAAAAACCACATAACCTCACTGATTTTAGATTACACCACTCTCATATTAAGTGATTCCCTGTATCTACATGCCACATAAAAATTCGGTCTCTTTCACAGGGATGAAAACACCACCTAGTGTGAAAAACAGGCTACAAATGCAGAAGCCATCTGTTGTGAATACAAAAGGATTGACTGTTTCTGTAGTTATCTAATCAGAAAAAATCATTAATTAATTGGCAGCCATCCTTAATTCACATTTATTGAAACCATTCGAGATATATATATATATATATATATATATATATATATATATATATATGTATGTATATGTATATATATCACCTAATCTGTATTTATGTCAAGTGTAGTGATAATATGTCTTCAGGAGGTATAAACTGTCCTCTAAAAATCACAGTATCAGACCTGGAATCCTCATTTCCAGTTGTTCTTGAGAGAGGTCCAAGGGACCTTTCAAATGATAAGGCTATTACAATTATCCTTGGTTGTCCTTAAGACATTGTTGAAGACATTACACACTTTCCATACAAGACTCATGGAGTTGAGTTAGTACAAATTGGAAGACCCCCTGCCTAGAGACTAGTGGCTGTAGGATCTGAAGATGCTATCCAAAGTGGTCAGGGAGAAAACAGTCAATAGTCCCAACCATCGGTAAAGTAAGTGAACCCCTTCTATGACAAGAAGGTTACACACAATGGTTACTCTTATATTGGGAATGTAAGAATTATTCCTGTATAGGATGGGATTGATGCCAGGTGCTATATATGTAAGCTGTCTCATGTGACTGATGAGGGCATATCTAGATGGAGATATTAATGTCTCAGATGGGCTCACACACTTGACGATCACAGTGTGTAATCCACACCACCATAGAGAGTTGCCTTCATGGACTGACCGAGATCATGTGGACTCTAGGTAATTTATTGAGGAAAAGCACCACCTGTTAAAGTGTTATTCATTTAAACTTTGTCCATTTTTTAGTAACCAGCCATGACAGCTCTCAGGTACCAATACCTGGGGAGCCTAGGCAGAGAACTCATTCCATTGCCTCTTCACATCGCTGTCCTCATGTCTTTCTTAGCTCATGTCTACTCATCACTCTCGTCTCCCCCCTCTGCCCCAGGCCCCAGGTGCTTTACAGATTCAAAACTCTTCCCAGTCTCCACATAGACCTTCAGTATACAAATAAATGGAACCTAACACTTCTCAAGGTCTGCCAGAAGACATGCCACCTATCCTGGCTGGTGTCCAAGCTGGGGGTTAGTCAGATTCTTCCCTGATAACATGGCTGCAGACCATTGATGGTGATACAGAACCTTCACTTGCATTAAGGCAAACAAATGGCATGTTCATATGGAGATCTGAGTGGCTATTCCATTGTTTTTAGCAGAGAGGTGTAAACAGGTAGGAAGTGAATCGTTTACATGCTCCAAGCATCAGCAAGCACCCTTCCCCCTAAACAGCATACAGGACTATGATTCCATAATTATAAAAATATCCAACATCAACCACCCACTGATACAATGGGCTTAATTGCCTAGTGAATATAATATATATAATAAATATAATAATATAATATAATACAAGAATATAATATAATATAATATAATATAATATAATATAATATAATATAATATAATATAATATAATATCTCTCTCAGCCTGAGGGTTTCTGCAACGCAAGTCCTAGAAGAAGGAGTGAGGATTGGGGGGAACAAGGGGTGCAAAGAGATGGAGGGAAGACAAAATTTTGATCAAGCCTCAGTTTATTGAATGCACAGCACTAGCTTTACAGTTTTGGGAAGGGGAGTGGAAATGGGGAGTGCGTAAGCAGGTTGCTATGGTAACCTTTCTGGCAGCACAGCTGGTCTGCTCAAGTGGGTCAAGAACCACAGTCAGGATGTCCCTGAAAGATAGATAGGGAGCCAGCGGTAGCTACGAGATCTCCCCCAGAGCTTCTTGTGCAAGCAGTGCTGTTTGTCTAATCTATAGAGGCAAAAAGTCCTGGGGAACGAGGAAGCGATAAAATTCAATCAGTAAGCCGTGATCTCCCAGAACTGGGTGGCTTCAGGCTATCTGACCTTCATCCGAATTCTGTCCATTAGCATTAGGGAGAAAGGGAGCCTTTTGACAAAATGGAGTGCCTAGTGTCTAGCCAGCATGTCCAGAGGGTCTGCTCCAAACAGGTCTCCCTTTTTTATTTATTAATAAATGAAGAGTTGGCCCCTGTGTATCTTAGATGTTATTACCGTAGAATTCTCCATAAGTAGGTTTCTTACCCATCACTGAGACCTCAACAGCAGAAGGTTGGGGTCTCTATCTTAGGTTGATAACCTGGCAATACAGGAGAGGACAGATATGCCTAATCCCATCATTGACAAAGGGTCCCTTTCAGGCAGAGGATCTTCTAATACCCGTCATAGGGAGTTAGGGCAGCCTTGGTTCTATCCCTGTCTTAGGCGAGATCCTTAGTCTTCTGTCAGGCCTTGATCGGTCAACTGTAGCCTGGGATAGTGGACCTGTATGGGTTTCGCTTCTATGGCATCTACTTGTTGTTTTAGAAAAGAGGTCAGTTTTCTGAGAGCCCAGGGACCAAAAGACATTAAGAGGAGTAGGCCTATCAAAGGACCTAGCAAGGAGGGTAGGAGGGTTGTTAGCCTAAGAGAGGTAGAATACCTGCTCTGGAACTAGCTCTGATGTAGTTCTCTCTGTCTCTTTCTGCGTTCTAAACCTTCCCTGACCTTAGCCATGGAGTCTTTGACCACCCCTGAGTGGTCCTTGTAAAAACAGCACTCTTCTTTGAGTGCAGCACAAAGCCCTCCTTGTTGGAGAAAAAGCAATTCTAAGCCTTGTTCATTCTGTAGGACAACCTCAGCAAGCAAGAAAAGGGATTTTTCAAGATGGGAAATGGCGGATTCCAGTCATTCCAGGTCCTGTATCAGTCTCAGTCAGTACCCGGGCTCCGATTAGCCAGAACAGTTATATCCTAAGGGGTTGCATTTTCTGTAGAAAGTAGAAATGAAACGCTGTCTCAGGGTTGATTTTCATCCCTCGGGGAAATATTAGAATCAATTTGTTTTATTAGCCTCTCTGGTAGCCATCGTGGGGCTCCATGTTTTGTGTCAAATATGCAGACTGATCCTCGTTCCCAAATGAAGACTGGGTCTGATCCAGAGCAAATATTAGTTAGAGGATCTTTCCATAGTTCTTCAGCATACATTTGTTGGGTTGTGGAGTGCCAGAAACTATCTGCTTTTAATCCACCCACATGGGGCTGTGGATCTGTGCTGGCAGGGCTGCAGAATGTACCTGCCCGCAGGGCTTTGTTTACAGCGTGTTGCCTTTTCCCTGAGTCCAGCTCCAGGTAAACAGTAGGTTTTTTGCTCTTGAATGAAAAGCGGTGGCTGACTAGTACGTGGCCTCAGCCACTCGGCCCCAAGCACGGCATTCCTGTATCTGAATGCCCAGGGGTATACCTTTGATATCTTATTAAAACACTGTTCTTAAAAATCCTATCTTATTTTTAGCATAGAAAAAAACCATATAAAATCCAATTTAATTTAAAGTATCTGAGATCTGTTGTCTCTTTGAATAGCAACATGTGGCTACCCCCATTAAGATGGTGGTGGAGTCACATAGCATTCAACCTCTTTGACCCTGAAGAAATGGCAGCATCCACATGGCCATTCTGTTAGCCACGCACGTGGCCACCTTCTTCCCCAAGTAGGGAGGAAGCCAAGATGGTCAATAGCCAAACATCAACAAGTCACACACAGTCCACATCTTGAAAACAATAACATCAAGATGTAGTCATACATACGGTATTCAGCTCTAATTCAATGCTCTCTTTTTGAATTTACACTAAAAAACACGGTAGCATTCACACACCCACAAAGATAGAAAACTGTTTTAGAGACATAGAAAAGCAAGCCTAGAAAAACAGAGAAACCTCAGAACTTCTCTGGAGATGACCTGCTGCTTTTTTACAGTTTGTCTGCTTACGCAGAAATGTGAAACAGTTCAGCCATGTGTCCTTCAAAGGGTCTGTCTCTGTAGCCATGCATGCAAATGACCACAGAGATGACAGGGACAATGTATAAACCATTCTGGAACCCTGTACAGCAGCAGAAAGTGCTACATGTCTCTCCTCTGAGTTTGCAGCAGGAACCATGTTCCAAGGAAACCTGCCCTAGAGTTTGACCATCCAGCATTTAGGACAATAATATTCAAATGAACACAGAACATACATACATTTCCACACATTTAGACACCATCCATACACAAATAAGAACAGACAGAACAACAAAATCAAGATAGTGAAAATTGATGATCATCAAAACAAAAATTAATCAGGCCCGAGGAAAAGGAAATGAGTTTTAAAGAAAGGGTGCACCCAGGATGAAAGCAGAGCTCTCTGAAGTTTCAGGGCCCATGTATGCCAGTGTTAATGAAGTATGACCTTTAGTTTTTAATCAATGGTATTGGAAGTGAAACTGGAAGCACCCTCCAGTACCCAAAAAATCAGATATATTGTCAATGTGAAGTACTTACAATCCATAGCTAAAAGAAATTTAAAATCTTGAGTTCGTTCCTGCTAATAATAAGATCTGTTTATCAGAACTCTACAAAAACATGTATCCAGAATTTACTTATACATTTTAAATCACTTCTTCTGACCCTTACCAATTACTTAGACTTTCACTCCCTCAGACCTGTAAATTTCAAAGCATTTTTAAACAGTTTACTAATTAGTTCAAGTGGAACAAATTTTAATTGTGCCCACTTGAGAGGAGCAGGAGCTGGATAAGTTAAATGAAATCCTTGAATATCTTCTCCTCTCTCAGCAGTCTCCTGTAAAGTTATGTGCAGAGGAGACAGAGGTTGCTGCACTGGAGATAAAGACTTTGGCCTTGAAGGTCTCTGAGCCAGAGCCAGGACTGACTCTGAGTCTTCCAAAGAGAGGGGAGGTGTATCTAACTCTGCTAGGACTCTAGGACTCCTTCCAAGCCTTATCATCAGACTCTGCTCAAGTGGCCTTGAAGGCTCTCTCTGAGTCCTCTTTTGCTGTTTCAAATTTACCAAATTTTGGCTTGTGAGAGGTAGCGGGATTGTTACTTTAGCTTTGCAGAAGTGGCAGAGGTGGGGACTCCACCAATGGCCGGAATGGAACTGAGGCTGCATCTGCTGCTGTGACCACACAGACAGCTGTGGCTCTGGAGAGCTGTGAAATTCCTTTATGAAGTTGTGGGTTTGGGGTACGAACCCCGTGGTTGTCTCAGAGGCTCGAGTCAGCTTTGGGGCCTGGGGCTGGTCCCTCAGGAAGTTTTCCTGGTGCTGAGGCAGAACATTGCCATGGGCGTCCATTTTAGAATGGCAGTCATTGGCCCAGTGCCTACCCCTATCAAATTTGCGGCAGAGGCCTGGTTGACCAGACTGTCTGGGGGCACGGCATTCTTTGTCTAGAAGTAAAGTCCCTGAGCACAGCTCCAATAGTAAGACCCATTTGGTGGGTGGAGCCAATCTCTCCACAATAGGGAATGTAATCTGAGAGGCTCTTTCCCCTGTGGTGTGAGCGAATGGCAGCCTGACAGGCAGGATTAGCATTTTCAAAGGCTAAACGTCTGACAAAATACATTTCATTTTCTGACAGGCTGAAGAGTCTCTTAGCAAGACAGGTAGGGTGGCTGATGAAATCTGCATAAGGCTCCTCAGGGCCCTGCCTGATGTTAGCCAGTGACACAGTCACTGCTCCCTTTTGTGGTAATTTTCTCCAGGCTTTAATGCCAGCAATCTGTATTTGAGCGAATAGGCCTGGAGCATAATCTTTTTGAGCCTCATTCGTGTCTTACTTCCCATCAACATCTCAAGGGTCCACGTAGCACTCTCCCATTGGCCTCTGAATTACGGCATGCGGTTTCCTAACAATTCTCTGAAAATTCTGATTTCCCCAGTATGAAATCACCTCCAGAGAGTGTTGTCCAAGCTAATTGATACCAATCATTAGGTGTAAGCCAAAGGTCGCCCAAAGTTTCCAAACTGATAGTGTAAAGGGGGCAGTTGGGCCATATTGGGTGACAGCCGCTTTTAGCTCTTTTAGAGTTTTGAAACTCTGGTGGTGGTATTCTCTTGTGGGGGGTGCCTGGCTCTTCTCCTTTCTCCTCTACACCCATGGAATTCCTATATGTCTTCTAAACACACATCCTTCTATGCACAGATAAATATAGTTTTTACCCCCTCATCAAATAAATTCCTTTTTAATGAGATAGAGGACTTTATAGAAAACTACAAAATTTCCAGATACAACAGACAGTTTACTAGTAAAAGCTCAACAACAGTCCATATATCTACAGCACAAACCCTAGCTGTAAATTTCAGGGTACACTGAAGAAGAAACTTTGGAAAGAGTATAAGAGCCAGAGTACAAGAACATCTGCCATGAAATAGGTTCTTCACTATATACTGGGGAAGCTTCACCCGTGAAATCTCAACAAGATGGCTGCCTAGCCAAAGGGTGTATAATGCTACAAGCTGTCAATCAATGACTATCACAGTAATGTTGTTGTGCCCAGGTCTGGAAATCCCCTTCTGCCCAAGTACCACCAGGAGACCACCAGTTCTGATGCAAAAGCAAGGAGCCCTTATTCAAGTCTAGAGTCAGGTCCACACTGAATTTCCACACTTCAGGAACCAGAACTTGAGATCCGAACGCCCTTGGAGCAAGCTTTTTACAGTGATCACAACAGGGTTCACAAGTTTCCAACCAGGCTGATACCAGGTTGGATGATAATTAGGTAATGCAGGGTTGGCACAGGGGTCCCTGGTGAGCCCTTGCGTAAGCCAGGTGGAGCCTTTATCCAATGGATACAGAATACGTGATTCACCTATGGTGGAGGCAGGACATGTGATTCACCTCTGGAGGATGCTGGATTTATGACCCTGGTCTTAATTGTCTGTTGCCTGGTTAAGGACCTTTCGGGGACTAGGATGGGTGAGATCTTATCTTGAATCTATCAAGGACCTTCTAAGATGAGCTTCTTTTCAAGTTGAACTTTGTTCAGGCCTAACATTTCCCCCTGTCTCTGCGCCCTGCTCCAATCATGGGAGCAGCTGGGCAAGCATCTTGGTACTTGGAATACCCTAGCTCACAGGACCTGGGTCCCTGTTGAAAGACTGATACTGCTGTCTTACAACCATTAACTGTACTGCATTGACTCTTCTTTTGACAAGGTGGTAAGCCTATTTAGGATGCATGGGGCCAAAGGTAAGGAGCAGAAAAAGTGAAACTAGTGGCCCTGCTTGGGTGGATATTAGGCTGGTCCACCAGAGTGAACTGCTGAAGAATGGCTTGTACCATCCTTGACCATCTAAACGTTCATGCTTTCCCTTTTCTAGTCCCTCTCTTACTTTGGCCATGGAGGTTTTTACAGCTCCAGAATCATCTACGTAACAGTAACACTCCTCTCCTAGGGCTGCACATAGTCCTCCTTTTTGATGGAAGACTATGTCCACGCCTCGTTTAGTCTGCATTGTGACCTCTGCTAGTGATGTCAAGGACTCTTGGAGTTTTGAGATCAAATCCTCCAGCCTCTCAATGTCCCTAACACTGGCCAATCTGAGTTGGATGAACCCCTGACGTTGAGTTATCAGTGTGGCCATGCCTGTCCCAGCTCAGGCAATCCCTAATCCTAGTAAGACAGCTACAGTAACTTCTGACACTGGTTCCTGTTTCACCTTTTTTCGTGGGCTCAAGGCCCCTCCTCCAATAAATCCAAAAAACCCCTCTTTTCCTGGTATAGAATCCGAGGTAACAATTGAACCAACGCACAGTAGTCCCGAGAGGTAGCTAGTAATTTACCATGAGCACATGGGACTAGTCCCATTGAGCATGCCTCCATCCACCTTGAGGTGGGATGTAATAGACTGAGGAACTGACTGTTTCTAGGGTGTGACTGCACAGGTGCTTGTGCATTTGGGGTACTATCCGAAGGCAGGTATCCTTTCCTGAGATGGAGGTTAAAATTAACTGCCCCTTCTTTCAGGACCACCTGCAGCTCTCTTCTTTTTCTGAGAGGTTGTAACCAGCTTGAAAAGCACTTCCTTCATAATAGGGGGGTTTAACATCATAACATAGCCAGCAGGCTTCAGTTAGGTTGGAGTTGGTTGCATTGAGGACTTGCACTGTCTGGGAGATCTCTGCCCAGAAAGGCTCACTGGGCGCTTTTACCAAGGCCTGAGTAGGGGAGGGTCCAGTAAGCTTGGAACTCACAGTTTGCTCTGGTGGTTTGAGCTTGAGGGGGTTGTCTGGGTCCTTGTAGGCCTTCCATCTGTCCCTCAACTGATCTCCAGTTGTCTTCAGGTGAGAGTGATGGAGCCAGGGTGTGATCTGTCCGCCTTTATAGCCATTGGTGTCATTCCTGAGTGTTTGGTTTGGCCTCGGGATGCCTTCTCCGTGCAGACTGCACATGAGCGAGCATGCTTTCTTGTTGTGACATCACTGCAGTGCACACATGCGCTGATCTTCCTATTTGTGTGAGGCAGGTGAGCCTCCCCGCAGAACCCGTCTCTTGGAGCCTTCTAGAAGTTCTGCACTTGGCCACGTGGCCCAGTCACGTCTGTTAGTGACGTCACACGTAGTGGGTGCCCAAGCCTCCCGCGTCGTCGTCGTGGACTCTATGTCAACTGTTTCCATCCCTAGTCTCGCCTTTGCTCGCTGTCGCTGTATTCTCCGCGTTGGCACAATGCTCACTGCGCTTGTGTTTGAAGGTTGAAGTCAGAGTCGTCAGCGTGTGCTCTCTTCGGTCTTGCGTGATCGTTTCTTAGGTCACGGTGACCGTCAGTCTTGAGTTTCTGTGGTTAACAGCGTGAGTCTGTAGAAGCCATATGTTTTGTGGAGTCTGTAGCTGCGATCTGTGTGGACGTGGTGTCGAGGCTTCCTGTCTGTGATCCTGGGATCTCTCCTTGAATGTTTTCATGACAAACTCATTGTTCTGGCTGTGTATAGACCCTTTCCTGGTCGAGCATGGCCACTAAGGAAAGACGGTGTGATCTCTGCCTTATAGTTGGAATTTGACAAGGAGTCTGTCTTTTGCAGCCTTCCTTAGGCTTATATGAGGCTTGGAATTCTGGGAACAGTTTAGGAGATAAAGGAGGCAGTATCCAGTTGACAGTTGACTGTTGGAGAGAGCAGGCAGGCTCCAGCTCATGGTAGAGGAGAGTTCCTGGGATGGTCAGCCAGTGGGAGAGGAGAGGTTAGATGCTAGTTGAGTGCTCTCAGGTAGGGTAGATTTAGTCGAAACAGCCGAAGGCTGTGAGCACTGCTCTCTTTCTTCTCTCCTTCCTTCGTTCCTGACCCAGTGAGGGTAAAATGAGAAGACACAGTGGGGTTGGTCACGGGTTACCAGTCTGTCTCAGTGCAGTTGGTGCAACAGAGCAAGAATCTGTCACAGTAACGTTCAGTTCCACAACAGTTTCCAGTGCAGGAGGACAGGAGAATGGCCTTCTTTTACAAGTAAAGCAGGGAACAGGAGCTTCCGGTGACAGGCAGGGCAGCAGAACCAGGAGAGAAGATTTCAGTTACATTCCCCATGTAAAACGTTCTGCTGAGTTCTGTATGCTGACATACTTTACCGCCATATGCCAGGTCTCAGTCCTCTACCAGACTGAGGTCTGAGGTGAGAGAGCCTGGTTTGCACTTACTGCGTAAGAGAGTGGGCCAGTTGGAAATTTGAGGGCTAAAGAAAACAAACTCCACGCATGCTGCCATCCTGGAGCAATGTTGCTGTCCTGCTGTCATGACTTGCTCAGTTTGCTCTCTTGTACAACTGAGGACCACCTGCCAACATGGCAGCACCCGCCTTTGGAGCCGACCTGAATCAGTCGTTCATCAGAAAAGTTTCACCTTCAGGGGAATCTGACTTTAGCTCTTGTCAGGATGACCAAACCTAACTTGCACGTGTACTATTTGATCTGTCGTGTCCCAAAGACAGGGTTTTAAGCAAGCCTCAACTCCCTTATGTTTAGCTTTTCAGCATGTGCATGGGTGTGCACAGACACAGACACACACACACACACATGGACACACACAGACACACACACACAGTTTTGAAAAGGAGTGAAGTTCAGGACTGGAGTCTTGGCTCAGCAGTTAAGACCACATACTGATCCTGTAGAAGTCCTGGGCATGTTTTCCAGCACTGATATGGTGGAACACACTCGTCCCTAGATCCTGTTGCTGGGAATACGATTACCCCTTCGTCCTCTGTGAGCACCAAACAAACACATAGTGAACATACATGCATGCCATCAAAACATGCGTAAATGGGAAATAAGGTAGTAAATACGGTAATTTAAACACCCCCCATCTCTTACATGTCACCATTGACAAGACAGCCAGAAATGCATAGAGATGAGTAAGTATCTGTCAGCAAAACTATGAATTTGTAATTACACGAATCAAAGAACTTGTCAACGCATGGACAGACATGGTGCTGGAGAAGCAGCTGATTTGCCATGTTCCAATTATCAATTAATTACAGTGTATAAGTTGGGAGCTTTTTGTTTTTTTGTTTATCCCTGTCAGATTTTAGCCTTAACTTAGGTAAGCACTGACATAGTTTAAGCCAGTTTTTCTCAATCTTTAATGTCCAATTATCTGGACTTTTCCTACGACCTTTTGGGCTCCTCCAAAGGGCTTGGATCACCACCCAGGCCCCACCCTCTGCAGCACACACAGCTTGTCCCATCTGTTCTAGCTGGCTCCACTCCACTGCTGTGCTGTTCTTGTTGGTCATCCCATGGTACTGGCATATTTAGAACACTGGGGACCCTTGCTGCAACTGGGCTGCACTTTTACCAGTACCCTCTCTTGAACTTTCTTCATAGTGCCAACCCTCAACTTACCTAGGCTGCACTTTGACCAATGGCCTTATTGGGGTCTCACAGTGCCAGGCCCCACCTGCTCTGTGTGACCCCTTCATGCCTTTAAAACCTTCACGACCTTGTTGCAGTTTGCTGCAATCTTTTCCCTCAATTTAAGGATAGAAAGGGAAAGATGGAAAGAAATCTTCACCACTTCTGCAAGTGGCCTTGATGTAGAAATAGAGGAAGGTAGAAATCTTCACAGCATTTTTATGTTGTCTTAAGCCAAAAGAGGAGTAGCTGACAGTGAGTCAGCCTAGCGTCTCAGCTCACGGTCTATAAACTCACTCTCTCCAACCTTTGTTGTTTTAGGAATTATCACACCAACTGACACAGCAACTCAATCAAGAAACCACCAACCACCAACCAATGCCCACCCCAACTCTTGGGGGTTCAGACCTTTTATGCCCTAAGCCAAAAGTTTCCAAAACCCATGTGTCACCCAATCCCAAAAGCAAGCTATAGGTGCCAGAACGACTGCACCCAACCAAATCATAGCCACTGCGTCAAGCATTCCTAACCCAACTCATAAATAACTCCACCACAGCTGGGGTGGGAACACAAACCTAATCCAAACCCATTTTTCATTTGAAGAGATCAAAATAACAAAAACTTTTTCCAAGTGTTCCTCTACATTTCCACCTTCTTTTTATGTTATAAATTATGAGATATTGTGTTGGGAGCCGATATCATTCGCCATTAGAAGATGGCGCCGGCTCCCTGCTTCCTGGTTCTTCACGGGAGCGTTGTTTGCTCTTGCGCATGCACTGGCTGTGTAATCTGCTCAAGATAACCACATGCTAATTGGGATAGTAAAAGCCGCCGATTGAAGGCAGTATACTAATTAGGTTCTGCAAGAGCACCAATTGGCAGGGAAAAACATTCCCCAAAACTCTATATTAGTTGGGGGTTTTCTAGACTCGTGGTCCTTTTCCATCTGCTATCTAAAAGAGCTGTTAATAAATTGCCGTCAGAAGGATTCTGTTTTGCCGCGTCTCCTTTATCGGCGAAGGTAGCGCGCGACAAATTGGTGCCGAAACCCGGGAAGCTGCCGACTCCTGGGCAGAGGAACTATACGAGGGACCCCGGCTGCTCGTCGGAAAGGAATTCAGAACTGACGGCGCGTGAGGCCTAGGCGCTCTTCTGCAAGGTACGAACTATCTTGCTCTCTCGGTGTTCGTGTTTGTTGCTTTCTTTTTTTGTATTGGTGTGCTGTCTGTGTCTCAACTGTGGGAAAAGTGATAAAAAGTACACGTATCCTTTCTGTACCACCACATAATTCGCTGTCAGTCTCAGGTAGATAACTGAGCAAGCGCTCCCGCTCCTGTAGATAAAGGAAGCATGGGAAATCAACAGATAAAGCCGATTCTGGATGCAATGCAGGCGTTGCTTAAGCAGAGAGGCCTAAAAATATCAGAAAGGGTGCTGAAAAATTTTTTAAAAGAAATAGATCGTGTAGCACCGTGGTTTGTTAGTACAGGGTCCCTAACTAAGGGCTCCTGGGACAAACTCAGAGTAGATCTAGCTAACGAGAAGGAGAAATCTAGGTTGAGACCGGGACATGGCCTGTTTTTAAATTAATTAGGGCCTGTCTAGAAGATGAGAAATGTAAAGAGCTAGTGAAGGAAGGACAGCGAGCATTAGCCGACCACCAAGATAGTCTATCAGAAGCAGAGGAGAGGAGAGGCATAAATACAAAGAAGAAGCCTCTAATTAAGACACTAGTGAGTAAGGAAAAAAAAGAAAATCCAAGAGAAAAGGGAAAAAGTTTATACCCAGTGTTAAAAGAGTTTCAAAAACTCAAGGTTAGTGCCTCTTCCTCAGAGGAGACGTCCTCGGAGGGAGAAGAACAAGATGACTCATTTAGCTCAAAACAAAAACAGAAAGAGCTTGACCTTGAGGAGCAGGCCGAGCTGGAGGAGGAAGCTACAAGATATGAGCCTGATCCTCCTTATACGCCTGGATTTAACCCTTCCGCTCCCCCTTTTGAGGAGGAAGTGGTAGTAGTCCGACAAAAGCACTGTTAAAGCATGTCTCACTATGGGACAATATTTAGACTGGAAATCCATTTTCCAGGATCTTTATATGAGTCAGGCTAGAAAAAATGCAGCGGATCAGCATCCTCAATGGAATTTTGATATGCTTACGGGACAAGGCCAGTGGGCTGCTAATCAAACAGTTTATCCGCCTGAGGTTTATGAGCAAATTAATAAAACAGCAGTAAAAGCTTGGAAGAGTTTGCCAAACAAAGGACAGGTTACAGGGAATTTAACAAAAATTATTCAGGGACCTAATGAGCCGTTTTCAGACTTCGTTGCTAAAATGATGGAAGCAGCAGGAAGGATTTTTGGAGACCCTGATACGGCTATGCCTCTGATAGAACAGCTGATTTTTGAGCAAAGTACAAAGGAATGTAAACAGGCAATTACCCCATGGAAAGGAAAAGGATTAAGTGCTTGGATGAAAGCATGTAGAGAGATAGGGGGACCTTTAACGAACTCAGGATTAGCTGCTACAATTTTATCCACACAAAAGGGTAATGCTATAAAGTGCTACAAGTGTGGTAAAGCTGGTCAAGCAAATGGACTTTAGACTTACAAATGATTATTCCCCCCAAAGTCAAAACATGATGAAAAAGATGGGATGTGTGCCAGGAAGAGGTTTAGGGAAGGCTTTACAGGGGCGTACCAGTCCAATACCTATAAAAAATAAACAAGACAAGACAGGACTGGGTTTTTCCTAGAGGCCATTGAGGAGACAATTCCTATACCTTGGCAGTCAGAGGAACCGGTGTGGGTTCCTCAATGGCCGCTTACCTCTGAAAAATTACAAGCAACAAAAGAATTAGTCCAAGAACAAGTAACATTGGGACACTTAGAGATCTCCCATTCCCCATGAAATACTCCAATATTTGTAATAAAAAAAAAAAGTCAGGAAAATGGAGGCTTCTCCATGATTTAAGAGCCATCAATAGACAAATACAAATCATGGGCCCTATACAGAGAGGGCTACCTCTCCTTTCTACATTGCCAAGACACTGGGATGTGATCATTATTAATATTAAAGATTGTTTTTTCTCAATTCCTTTACATAATAAAGATAAAGTTAGATTTGCTTTTACTTTGCCCAGTGTTAATCATGAAGAACCTGATAATAGATATCAGTGAAAAGTACTGCCACAAGGTATGGCTAATAGTCCTACCATGTGTCAAATCTATGTGGCAGCGGCAATTCAACCTGTTAGAGATAAGTATAAAAAAATTAGAATTTGTCATTACATGGATGATATCTTGCTTTGCTTTAATAATCTAAAAGTATTGCATCAAGCATTTGCCATGTTGATGGAAAATCTAAAAGATAAGGGGTTGTTTGTAACACCAGAAAAAATACAAAAAAGAGATGTGAATAAATTTCTAGGATCTATAATAACCTCTACTACTATTAAGCCACAAAAAGTGACAATAAAGAGAGATTCATTAAAGACTTTGAATGACTTTCAAAAATTGTTAGGAGATATTAACTGGATAAGACCTTACCTAAAGTTAACAACTGCTGAACTACAACCCTTATTTAAAATTCTGGAAGGAGATTCGGCAATAACCTCTCATAGAGAATTAACACTTGAAGCTTCTCAGACACTTGAGAAGGTGGAAGAATGCTTGAAGGAAGCATTATTGACACGTGTTGATCCCTCCTTGTCATTTCTATTATGTATCATCCCGTCGCCTAAACAACCAACAGCAGTGCTACGGCAACAGGGGCCTTTGTTATGGGTTCATTCTCATACCTCACCAGGACATGTACTAGGACATTATCCTACCTTGGTGGCTGATTTGGCTATGAGAGGCATTCAACTAGCGTTGACACACTTTGACAAAGAACCAGAGAAAATTATCAGCCCATATACTAAATTTCAGGTGCAAACACTTTGTGCCACTATTGATAATTGGGCTGTCTTGAGATGTGTTTTCTCAGGACAAATTGACAATCATTTTCCTAAACATCCACTCTTACATTTTGCTCGTACAAATGCTTTTATATTTCCTAAAGTCACTAAAAAAGACCCGATCCTTAACGCCACAGACATCTATACTGATGACTCTAAAACTGGCATCAGAAGTTATGTTGTAAATAATCAGCCTACACAAATCAAATATGATTTTAACTCTCCACAACTTGTGGAATGTGCTGTTGTAGCTACAGTCTTGAAAAAATTTCACAAACCTGTTAATATCATTTCTGATTCTCATTATGTAGTGAGAGCTGTTCAAATTTTAGAAGTGGTTGATTTAATAAACTCTAAAAGCACAGTGGCTACTGTATTTTCAGATATACAGACATCAATAAAAAACAGAACTAATCCTTTCTTCATTCAACATATTAGAGCTCATACTCTGTTACCTGGCCCCATGGCTACTGCTAATGCCATGGCAGATAAAGCTACAAAAGGGATTTATTTGGCTACCTCTCCTATTCAATTGGCTTCTGAATTCCATACCCTATATCATGTCCCAGCTAATACATTGAGACAAAAATTTCATATATCTCGTGCTGAAGCTCGAGATATTGTGCTTAAGTGTAACAACTGTACAGAGTTTCACTCTGTACCATCCTTTGGTGTTAACCCTAGAGGGTTACAGCCATTACATATTTGGCAAATGGACGTGACTCATTATAATGGCTTTGGAAAAATGAAATATATTCATGTATCTGTGGATACCTGTTCTGACATTATCCATGCAACCCCCTTGGCGGGAGAAAAGGTGATTCATGTGATCACTCATTGCCTAGAGGCATGGACAGCCTGGGGCAAACCATTACAACTAAAAACTGACAATGGTCCGGCGTATACATCTAAGCCATTTCAACAATTCTGTCAGAGAATGGGAGTTCATCACGTGACTGGGCTACCCTATAATCCACAAGCTCAAGGCATTGTGGAACGTGCTAACGGCACTTTAAAAGTCTACCTACAAAAACAAAGGGGAGGAATAGGCCCCGCCATGGGACCTAAGACATCTATTTCCCTATCCCTATTTACTCTAAATTTTTTAAATTTGGACTCAGAAGGACGGTCTGCTGCGGACAGACATGCTTCTCATACTGTTCCGAAAGAACAAGTCAAATGGAAAGATGTGATCAATAATCAATGGAAAGGCCCGGATCCAATATTAATAAGATCCAGGGGAGCTATTTGTGTTTTTCCACAGGACCAAGAAAACCCAATCTGGGTACCTACAAGGCTAACCAGAATTATCAAAAAAGAAGATGTGGAACCCAAAACTGTGGATCCTGACATGGATACTCCTGAGCCAACAGACACAAGCTAAAGAACTACGTTGGGGTATAATGTCAACACTCCCAAAACCCATGCCGGTGATGCATGATGCACAGGTATTCCCCCGGTTTTTTGCAACTAACGAATCCTTGGGCTTGCCCTTTTTGCCCATGGACCAGAATTTAGCAGCTGTAAGTACTAATGAGACTTGGAGGGTGAATGGTAGCCTATGCTTTACAATCTTATCTAATAATACTAATGATCAGCCATGCGTTGTACTAGAAAATTTCTCCTATGCACATATGGGAGAAATAGTAACAATAAACAGAGTTGTTAAATCAAATGCCACTGTCCTTTACGGCTGTGGCCTAAACAAAAAACTGATGATGAGGAACGCTCCAATAGAAAGACACAACCACAATATGCCCCTTTTTGCACAGGCAGGATGACAGATAGAACAACTCTCCTCCCATGGACTGGATGCCAGAGTCGTAGGGCTCACTATCTCCAAGGAAAATTTTTTACATTTTCACCATTAGAAGGCTATGGTAATTTCACCGAAATGGATCCATTTAAATATGATATTAATCCATTTGATACATGGTTGCTTTGTGGCTCAGGAGGAAGTTGCTCAGATTTAACACCTATGTCAATGATTCTAGGAGGAGGTATAGTTCAGGCGGAGTTGTCAAGTAATATAATATCTGATGAAACGACAGGAAAGATCAGTAGTGATAAAAAGAAAATTGGAGCCACCCCAGTTTGTGTGTGGCCACCATTTATTTGGGTTGTTTGCAACTATAACAACTGTTCCTATACCTTATGCTGGAATGCAAGCTCACATCAAACAGCCACCGTGGCTCACATGCCTCGATTTGTCCCAATTCCTGTGAGAACCGCCAACACATTAACTTTATTCAGACAAAAGCGGATTTTGGCATAACTGCGGCCATAGTCAGCATTGTTGCAACTGCGGCAGTAGCCGCATCTCTCACTGCTTCGGCACTGGCCCTGTCTGGTCAGGTAGAAACTGCCACTACTTTAAACAATCTCTCAGCCTCGGTCAGCCAAGCCATTGATGTCCAAGCCTCTGTGAACGCTCAGATTAGAGGTGGACTCATGATTGTGAACCAACGTATAGATTTGGTTCAAGAACAGATTGATATTTTGTGGCAGATGGCTCAATTGGGCTGCGAGGTAAAAATGCCTGGGTTATGTGTGACATCCATACAATATGAAAATCTTACCCGAGCGGCTAATCTGTCTAAAGAATTGTCTCAACAGTTACAGTACAATTGATCTGCTGAATTTGATGCAACATTGAGAAGATTACGGATGGCCATTATACAGATCAACTCCACTCGACTCGACCTTTCCCTCACCCGGGGCTTTCCACTTGGCTCTCTTCTGCTTTCTCCTATTTCAAGGAATGGGTGGGAGTTGGGATTTTTGACATCCTATTTGCTGGGGGACTGTTTCTTTGTCTTTGGTTGCTCTGCAAATTCATTCAACAACAAAAAAGAGACAAAGTGGTGATCGCACAGGCATTGCTTGCTGTGGAACAGGAGACATCTCCTCAAGCTTGGTTGAATATGCTCAAACAATGAGACACTGTCTTGAATACTGGTACTCCTGAGGGCTCAGGATCCCATTGCACCAGGATACCACAAGACAGACCTGTGTTACCTCCCAGGGCTCGTGTTCCCATTACACGGGATAAAGGTACACAGGGTCCTCCTCCATGTAACCTCCTTGATCGCTCAAAGCTGTTGGATCAGCGGGCTAGATCGGTAAACACATGGTTACAGTTTGACATATTAATTAAAGTAAAAGGGGGAGATGTTGGGAGCCGATATCATTCGCCATTAGAAGATGGCGCCGGCTCCCTGCTTCCTGGTTCTTCACGGGAGCGTTGTTTGCTCTTGCGCATGCACTGGCTGTGTAATCTGCTCAAGATAACCACATGCTAATTGGGATAGTAAAAGCCGCCGATTGAAGGCAGTATACTAATTAGGTTCTGCAAGAGCACCAATTGGCAGGGAAAAACATTCCCCAAAACTCTATATTAGTTGGGGGTTTTCTAGACTCGTGGTCCTTTTCCATCTGCTATCTAAAAGAGCTGTTAATAAATTGCCGTCAGAAGGATTCTGTTTTGCCGCGTCTCCTTTATCGGCGAAGGTAGCGCGCGACAATATTGTTTACTTTTATCTGGTCTCCAGGAGTTTATTAAGTGAAAAATTCCTCCAAATATACAAAGGTCTAATCAGCTTTTTTTCATAGTCATGGTTTCCTGGTTCAGCTGTCAGGGTATTCAGGAGATCTTTCTGGTTCATGTCTTATCTTTATCATTTTTGAGGGTATGCACGACTTCTCATTTGCATAGGAAATTTGGGCATATCCCCGACCCATACCCCTTACCCAGTGCAAAACTCATCCTGTTTTCCATTCAGATGTTAATACATCTCTTTGATATATGGGTAGATTTATTTCTGCAGATTTTATGGTGGTCCCAATATCTTTGAGCCACTGTTGTTACTGTCTCATTAATATTCAGAAAATCAAAAGTTACTCCGGGGTAGTCTCTCTCGGGGGTCCTTGTTGTTCTCTTTTGTCTTTCAAGCATTTCCTTTAAGATATGATTAGATCTTTGTATAACTGCTTTTCCTGTAGGATTGTGTGGTATACTGGTAATATGCTTTATGCCATAGTATGTAAAGAACTTTTTCATTTCACAAGAGACATATGCAGGTGCATTGTCAGTCCTGATTTGTCAAGGTATTCCCATAACAGCCATTACTTCTAGTGAGAAGCCACAGAGAGAGTACGAGGAGTCCACTCTGGTCTTCTTTCTCAGATGAGACCCCAAGAGAGACACTGAGTCACGAATCACTGCGAAAGCATGAGGTTTATTGTACCGATGCATCCTTCCTATGTGTCGGGGTGGACCTCCATAGGGACCCCACGCAGGGGGAGGAGGCCACCCCGAGGGGATTTTAAGACTTGCTTATATACTCTTTTCTTAGCAACCCCATAACCTTTAAGCTGATTGGTTGGATACAATGATATCACATAACATTTAAGCTGATTGGTTGTGTGCAATGACATAGATTGGTACTTTCCAGGTGTCTTATTCTATAGCTAGGGAGTGATGAGCTGAAGCTTATTCATATGTGAATATTACTAGAACTTTTCCTTATCTGGGTGCCAAGGTTTCTGGAAAGTTCAGGCAAAGTTCAGGCCTACTTGAACATTCTCAAGCCCTACTAAAGTTTGGTCCAGTCCAGCCTTGGCCTTACACTAGTAAGTGTATAATTACAGAGTCAGCCTTTTCAGAACTCAAGGCAGAAGCCCATTGAATCCTGAATATGTATTGACAGTATGTGTACAAACTTTAGTTTTCCAAAATGTGTGACATGAATTACATCTATCTGTCACATTTCTCTTTTCATACCTTTAGGGTTCCTTCCAGCAGGCGATGGGGCATGGTTAAACAAGGAACACGTGGGGCAGTTCTTTATAATCTCCTTAGATTATCTCCAGTAATGGAAAAGTTCTTCTTTAACCCTTTGCTGTTTACGTGGTGCTTTTCACTATTTTGAAGTTTCAAACTCATTTCCAATTATTCGCTAATCAATTTCAACATTACCTTGTGTCATTCAGCTTGGCAACACAGTGTGAGATCTGATATGATTAATATATAGCAGATACCTTCTGCCTGGAAGTACTTGTAATTGCATAAATAAAGACATTAATTCTGAATTATCCAGAATGAAGTAGACAGTTTGGATATGCAACACAATTCTTTCAGCATACTGAGATTCAGCGATAATATTAAGAGATTCAGGAAAGTCCAACAGTACCATTGGTATGGCATACCACTCCAATTTCTGAACTGATCCATTGGGCTTTGACTGACTTTGCTTCTTTTTCGGACTTGTGGTCTGTCATTCCTGATTTTCTGGCATTGGCATAAAATGCAGGTGTTCCAGAAACAGGTGATTCTCTCACAATATGGGGGAATAGCAAATCGTCTTTTTGATAAAATGTATTTGTTTGCTTTTAGGATATTTGTTATTAATTTCTCCCCAGTAATTGCTACAAGCTCTTTGCCTGTCCTCATTGATTGTCCATAATGACGTAATCTGAGCACTGGTATAACGAACCTCTATTTCTGCTGGATCTGTTCCTGAGAGCTGATGAAGTCTTTTCCTTCCTTTTATGATTAAATCAACTAATTTCTCTGTATATATCTTTAAGTGTTTTACTCTGCGTTTGTGCTATAAATATCCATTCTATGATGCTTTCCTCTCTCTGCGTCAGAATCTCAGAAGGAGATTGTTTGGAATGAATTAAGAACCAAAATACAATTCAGGTGTGGATCTATGTGATCACATATGGCTCTTGTAGTTTCCTTTCTACTGGAGTTAACTCTTGCTCTGCTACAGTGGTTAAGTGCCTTGGACTATCTAGGTTCGAGTCTCCTTGTGACATTTTAAAATAAATTGTTTAAGTCTTTGTAGTTAATCCAATCCTGGGTTTTATCTATTCGATATCTGTCTCCCAGAATGTTTGAAAATCATTAAGAGTTTGCAACTGATCTCTTCTGATTTGCACTTTTGTGGCTGAAAAAGTAACCTAGATCATTAATAGGACTTCCTCTTTGTATTTTTTCAGGAGCTATTTGTCACCCTCAACAGTGCAAGATTCTTTTTTTTCGTCCAATAATTTCTCTAAGTATCTTCATCAGAATCTGCTAATAAATATCATCCATATAGTGATAGGGTCCTGGGAGCCAGCCCTGCTGGGCAGCAGCAGGCTCCTGGAAGGGAAGCTGTGCAGTGTGGTCATGCGTCTCCAATGCAACCATTTCTCTTCTATTGGAGATTTGTGAGCTGAGGAGAATATACTGAATTCTCAGGAGAGTGTTTTTGAAATTAGACAATCCATTCTAGAAACCTCTCTGTGTAGTCCAACAACATGTCCCAAGACAGGTAACAGAAATGCCACAGTATTGGCAGCTGTAGTGGGGTCCAGCAGAGGGAAGGCTCATCACTGTCCTCAGGGAGGGCTATTTCATTCTATTAATTGATTGTAAAGATTGGCTGAGTAAAATAGGTGTAAGACATCTTATCCCACCTAAACCATTGTAGCCTTTATGGAGCTGCCTACTGACACAAAGGTCTCCCTTGCAAAATAAACAGAAGCTCTACAGTATGATGATCCTCAATTTTCAGACAGCCAAACTGATGCCATTCACGGGTGACTTAGCCAAGGCCCTGGGTGGCGCATTCCTTGGGAGGTACTTAGCCTGATGGAGGCGGCAGTGAAACGGTTCCTCCATTACCAGTAAAACAACCAAATGACTTGAACATTACGATATTAGTAGGCCGGGTAAATTTGAACAATTTGCTCCCTGTAAAGGGTATTGAGTAGAAAATTACTGGTTCTCCCAACAGTCATTCTTTCAACAATCAAGAAAGCAGCAGCCCATCCACACACAGAAAGGAGTTCTACCAGCTAAGGAAGGTGACCTTGTCCCAGTAGCTCCTGCTGTGAGATATAGCAGCTTTTAAAAGTTCATTTTACTAGACAGAAATGTATGTGGATTAAAAATATTTGAGAGTAAGTTCAAATTTTCCACTACACAAAGGAACATGAAAATTCAGCAATCTATGTCCTTCAGAACATATGAATTCAAATCTAAGAGGAAAGATGAAAGCTACAAGTACATATACTCAAGAAGTAGTGTTACTTAATTTAAAGAATCTCCTATCTTAGTACCAGTAAATAAAAATAACCTGAACTAAAATCAATATGTGGAAATATTTAACCAAATCTTAAGTTAATGAAATCAATTATGTATACACACACACACACATGCAACACGTGCGTACACACACACACACACACACACACACACACACACACGCACATGCGAAGGAAACAAAGAATTGATTCACTGACTATAGAAATGAAGTCAAGACTTTCATAATTTTATTCGAGGGAAAGATAACAAGACTCAACTTATTAAACTAGAGAGTAAGGGGAAAATGTTACAACAGATGACAACAGAACTCATAAAATCATTAGGATACACATTTAAAACATATATTCCACAAAATTGGAATGTCTTAACAAAATATACTAATATCTAAAGGCATACTGCTGTCCAACATTAACCAAAGGAAGATAGATAGCTTCACCAAATAAAGGAATAGCCGGAAAATTAGGAAAATACCCTCTGTCATCTATATACCTGACACATCATTTATACTGAAAATATACAAAATATGGAATAAGGCTGGCGGTGGTGGCACACGCTTTTAATCCCAGCACGCAGGATGCAGAGGCAGGCGGATCTCTGTGAGTTTAAGGCCATCCTGGTCTGCAGAGTGAGTTCCAGGACAGCTGTAGGTACAACAGAGAAACCCTGTTTGGTTTTGCTGCTTATGGGTTTTTATAGATACCTTACAAAATGTAAAGGGTAATTTTTAAACACGAGGGTGTGGGTTCCTTGCCCTTTTGCCATTTGAATGTGGGCTTAGAACATATTTAAAATGTATCTAAAACGTAACAGTTTTTCTCTCTCTGGCTACTTGACTCTGCCCCTCTGTTCCCAGCTGCTGGATTTCTAACTTGTAATCTTAAGAACTTCAGTTAGCTCATAGGACTAGGGAGGAAAGGAAAGGACAGGAAGGAAGGAGAAACCTTTACATCCCTTGTCTCTAGGCTGTCTGAATCTGCCTATGTCTGGCGAACTGAACTAGCTCTGAACTAACTCCCACTCTGGTTTAGCTTCTGCCAGCATGGCAGTTACTGAAAGACCTAAATTGTAATTTTAAAAATATAACCCAATTAGTTCATTTTATCTGTCCTTGTTTCTGCCTGCTTCTCTATGCAGCAGCTCTTATCTCTGATTCTATGCTTCTAAATTCTCTAACTCTTAGCTTTGTTTCTTAGCATTCAATTTCTCTAACAGTCCTGACTTCCACCGCCCACTTTTATTCCCTCCAATTGTGTCCAGAAGTCCAAAGGGCATACAAGCACACGGGGAAGGGGCCTCCCCCTGGCAAATCTTCATTCTACAGCACCACTTTTAGAGCAGACTTAATACAGAAGGAGAAAAAGGTAGAAATCTTTACACCCTCTTTTTGGGCTCTCCTGAGATTGAAACTCTCCAACCTTTGTTCTCACATTAATGACATCAACCCAACCAAAGAACCACCACCCAACACCTACACTGACTCTCAGAGCTTCAGACCTTTTATGCTCTAAGCGAAAAGTTCCCATCAACCCATGGGGCACAGAAACCCAAAGACAAGCTATAGGTGCCAGAACGACTGCCCCAACCAAATTATCGCCACCTGCCTCAACCATTCCAAACTGGTAAACAACTCTACCACAGCTGGGGTGGGAACGTGAACCTCCAGTGATGAGTCAGTTAAACCAAAAAGCTTTTCTTAACTTAAAACTTCCAAGTGTTCCTCTAACTTCCTTCTTTTTTAACTTATAAATTATGAGATATTGATTACTTCTCTCTGTACCCAGGAATTTATCAAATGGAAGCTCCTCCAACTCATAAAATGGTCTAATGAGCTTTGTTTTCATACTTTTTTCATAACATTCTTGGTTCAGCTCTCAGGGTATTCAGGAGATCTTTCTGGCTTGTATCTTTATGGTTTTTGATTGTATGCATAACTTCTCATTTCCATTGGAAATTTGGACATACCCCCTGTCCCAGTGCAAAACTCATCCTGTTTTCCATTCAGATGTTAATACATCTTTATGATATATGGGTAGATTTATTTCTGCAGATTTTATGATGGTCCAATATCTTTGAGCCACTGTTGTTCCTGTCTCATTAACATTCAGAAAATTGAAAGTTACTAGTGCACTGTGTAGTCTATCTCGGGGGTCCCTTGTTGTTCCCTTTTGTCTTTCAAGCATTTCCTGTAAGATCTGATTAGATCTTTCTATCACTGCTTGTCCTGTAGGATTGTGTGCTATCCTGGTAATATGCATTATGCCATAGTATGCAAAAAATTTTTCATTTTACTGGAGACATATGCAGGGTCATTGTCAGCCTTGATTTGTCAAGGAATTCCCATAACAGCCATTACTTCTAGTAAATGTATAATTACAGAGCCAGCCTTTTCAGAGCTCAAGACAGAAGTCCATTGAATCTTGAATATGTATCGACAGTACGGAGAACAAATTTTTGTTTTCTAAATTCCGTGACATGAAATGCATCCATCTGCCATATATCCCCTCTTTTCATACCTTTAGGGTTACTTCCAGCAGGCACCGGGGCTTGATTATACAGGAATGTGGCTGTAAACGATTGTCCCCCCATGTGTGTTATCCCCATTGCGTCCCCTCCACCGGGAACACAGCATCTAACTGCAGAGCCGTCTCCAAGCCGTGGATCCATGGCAGGAACATGGCGTGTGGGGGCCTCAGTTCTATGGCACCTCTGCCCTGTCTTTATTAGACCTGTGTGAGCCTGTGCGAGGTCACACAGGAACCCAGAGGAACAAGTGTCAGAGGGCCGTCTCAACTTTTAATGGAGGGAGGGTATCTAATAAGGGTACAGGCAGGGAGGAGCCAGTGATCCTGAGAATACCCATTGGCTAGGACATACTATGCTGGCAGTGGCTATGCCTGTCTATGGAGTTTGAGCCTGTGTTTCCCGCCTGCAGGGCAGACTAAGCATGTTGGCTTCACCGAAGGAGGCAATTTAGATATCTGATATCTAGCTGCGTGTAGGCCAGGACTATGGTGTGGAGCGGCTAATCCCTCCCGTCCTCCTCCCCTTTGGATAACTCAGGGTTCAAGACACCATTGACACTCTGTTAGCCCAAAGGAACACATGGAGCAGTTTTTTATAATCTCCTTAGCTGATCTCCAAGTACTGGAGAAGTTCTTCTTAATCCTTTGCTGTTTACCTGGTACTTTTCATGAAATTTGGAGCTTCTAACATTTCCAATTACTCGCTGATGAATTTCAACATTACCTTGTGCCATTTGACCTTGCAATGCAGTGTGAGATCTGACATGAATAATATATAGCAGACAACTTCTGCCTCGAGTTACTTGTTGTAATTGCATAAATAAAGACGTTAACTCTGAAGTATCCAGGATGAAATTGGCAGTTTCAATATGCAACACAACTCTTTCAGCATACTGAGAATCAGTGATGGTATTAACAGTTTTGGGAAAGTCCAACAGTACCTTTGCTATGGCATACAACTCCAATTTGTATACTGATCCATTTGGGCTTTGACTGATTCTGCTTCTTTTTCAGACTTGCGGCCTGTCATTCCTGATTTTCCGGCATTGGCATAAAATGCAGGTGTTCCAGAAACAGGTGATTGTCTCACAATATGGGGGAATATCCAATAGTCTTTTTGATAAACTTATTTTGTTTGCTTTTAGGATATTTGTTATTAATTTCTCCCCAGTAATTGCTCCAAGCTCTTTGCCTGTCTTCATTGATTGTCCATAATGACGTAATCTGAGCACTGGTATAAGGCACGGCTATTTCTGCTGGATCTGTTCCTGAGAGCTGATGAAGTCTTTTCCTACTTTTTATGATTAAATCAGCAACTTTCTCTATACATGTCTTTACTTTTTTATTTCTCTTATGTGACTTAAATATCCATTCTAAGATGCTTTCTTCTCTCTGTATCGGAATCCCAGTAGGAGAGTGTTTGGAATGAATAAGAACCCAAATACAATTCAGGTGTGGATCTATGTGATCACATAAGGCACTTCTTTCTTATCTAAAGGAGTTAACTGTTGCTCTGCTGCAGCAGTGAAGTGCCTTAGACTATCTAGGTAGGCATCAATCTGCTAAATCACTTTTTGTTTCCAACCTGAGGTAGGACAGCTGTGGCGTTTCCTGACAGAGAGGGAAAGGGATTCCCATATATATCTCTCTGGGATTGATGCTCATCCATTCAATGTCAACAGTTACCACACCATCTGCAAACTCCAGGCAGTCTGCTCCTTTTCCCTGACTGATATTAAAGAAACCATGGTCTTTGGAAGCAGCTCGGATACAATCCCTTTGCAAGTGGTCATATCTCCCACAGTTAAAACAGTGGATATTATGATATTTCAGCTCAACTATTGCTTCTCCTACCACAATGGCGGTATATGTATTTGAATCAATATCTGCAGTAGCTTGAATCCACTGCTCCATGGATGCAGAGTTTGTCTTTACAGGCTGTGAAACTGTTTTACACTCAGCATTTGGATTTTCAAATGCCATGGTCTTGATCAGCTCCTATCGTGCTTCAGGGTCTGAGATAGCCATAGTAAGCTGAAGTTTAAGCTGAGGACAATGGATTTGTCCCTGTAGTCACAGCTGCCATAAACAGCTTTCTAAATTCTTTAGCCAAGATATCTGCACCTTCAACTTCTGCCGTTTCCTCCATGATATTTGAGTTCAAATTTCCCATTTTTCTTTTCCATCCCACTTTCCCGAGCCCCACATTGGTAAGCCACTTAGAGCGGTATGCTGCAATCTTTTACCCTCAATTTAGGGAAGGAGAAAGGAAAGATATAAATCTTCACTGCTTTTACAAGTGGCCTTAATACACAAAGAGAGAAAGGTAGAGATCTTTACAGCCTCTTTTTAGGCTGTCCTGAGCTTGAGTCTCCAACATTTGTTCTCTTAGGAATTATCTCACTAACTAACAATAGTAACCCAACCAATGAACCAATAGCCAACGCTGACACTGATGCTCAGAGCTTCAGAACTTTAATGTTTTAACAAAAAAGTTCGCATAAACCCATGCAGCACCCAATCTCAAAGACAAACTACAGGTGCCAGTATGACTGCATCCAACCAAATTATAGTCACCTGCATCCAGCATTCCAATTCCAACTTGTAAACAACTCTACCACAGTTGGAGTGGGAACATGAACCTCTAGTGACTGACTAGTCAAATAGAAAAGCTTTTCTTAACATAAAAACTCCAAGTGTTCTCTACACTTATTGAGTTTATGGACCATGTATTCAGAAGAGAAACCAACTGAGAAAGAAATGGAAGCGTCCACAAGGACAGGGGACACCTAAAGAGTACATGGCAGTGAAGAATGATTGAGAATCTATGTATAATGTCACTGCTTATGAAAGTGTCTTCACAAGAGAAACACTTTGTACACTGTATTTAAGTACATGTTGTAACACCTTCAATCCTGACAGAATCCCAACACTGAGAAGGGTAAGCCCTACATCTAACCAAGAAGTAGGAGGAATTGATTCCTCCTGGGAAAGGAAAACTAGATTTTCTCATGCAGAATACCACTCACTGTATAAGCCAAAGTCCAGGGCTGGCCCCACGCCCAAGAAGAATTGTCCGAAAAAATTGAACTTCAAATTTGTTTGTGTGTCTGTTTTGTATTGATTTCAGTTTTATTGTGTTTTATTGGAATTTATTTAATTTGATTCTACTTTCAACCTTTGTATTCTGATCCTTGGTTGGGTTTTTTTTTCTTAAAAAGAGAGCACAATCATGACACAATCACACCCTTGGGTGGGTTCAGAGGTAGAAAGAGAGGCTCTGGAAGGATGCTCCAATACGTTGTATGAAAAAGTTTAAATAAAGTATTTGTAGTACTTTGTTCATATTAAAAATGTAACTATTTAGAGTGACTAAAGTGAGGTTCTTACCTTGTCAACCCTGTGACCAAATGCATTTCCCGAGTTTGCTCAGTTTCTTGTTTGGCCACATTCTGGGAGATTAGAACAAATAACCAAGCACCACAATAATTTGCTCACACTACAAGGTGCATAGATTCTAGAAGGCAGTTCATTAAGGCTATACTGCTGACTGCACAGGTATCTCGGTTGCTGCAGAGATGGCTCAGCAGATCCTGTACCTCCACACAAGCTGGGAGGATCCTCAGGAATCATGTGGCAGGAAGAGAGAACAACCTCCCACAAGCTGTCCTTGGAGCTGAATAACCAAATCATGATGCCCACAGGCGCACACACATACAGGTCATGAATACACAAAAGACGAATTGATAGAATTATATGTAAAATGTGATGGATTTCCAGATGCTATGATCTTATAAAAAGGAATACTAAAGGAATCTGTGTTTACGGAAGTAATGATGGATCACCACAAACATTTGATCTATCAGAGCTCAAGTACAAGGGATAAGAAGGACATAACCTGTCACACAGATGTACAACTTAACTTTAGCATGGACACTGGTGTATTGACTTGGAATTGCTGTGTTGAGTATTACGTTGTCTTTTCAGACAAAGGGCTGACCAACCTGAGGCATTTCATATGTGGGAGTGCCAACCATGGCCATGACAAAGAATGTGCTCTGTCTACATAGGACTCCAGGTGCATGATCTTTCCTTACAATGTGGGATAACTGGGATAGTGCCAATGGGTCAAGAGAATCCTGTAGCACCAAGAGCCTTTCTGAGCCTTTGTCCTCTCACCTTACTCTGAGTACACTGAACGGTCCAAGTTCATCACTTTAAATCAACTGTTTACAGAAGTTGGCAGGCACATGTGCGTCATTGACTTGATCTTGTTACTTGACTACTCTTGGACTTGGATGATGTCATGGTACGTGGGAATTGAGAGGATGATCCTCGGTCATATTTTTCTGACTACCAGAACTCAGATGCAAAGCCTGAGGGTAGAAAGTGTTCAAGTTTTCTCTAGGGAAGCAGATTAGTCTGAAATGAGGTGACTAGAAGGTTGAGCAGGCTCATCATGCTGAAACACTAACAAACCCACACAGAGAGGCACACATTTACCTGTTGTGGAGGTGTATGTGGCTGATGTTCTTTGCTTCATTTCTGTTCCTGCTCAGCGTTCTGCACTCAAGGTAAAATGTTCAGTTTAATATGTGTCTTTTTGTTCTTGCATTTTCATGCAGTCTCTGGTGGTGTGAGACATTTTAGATGCATAGTCCGGATGGCCAACACAGTCTGGAAGGAAAGTGATGTGTTCATCGGAGTGTTCCTACCCATGTATGCACTCATGTCAGCAGCACATGAGAAAGATGTTGACAGAAGAACTCGTAGATACCAGTAAGTGGCGTCTTCACTTCTTCTTTGCTATTGGACTATTAGGATGGGAAATGCACAGGGAAACTGTATCTGTGTAGACTAACCCTGTCTGTTGCTCCTCTCATATCCTACTCTATATTGTCTTCAGAGGTTACCCATAAGTCACTCTGTAGTTTCCTCAGGAAGGTTTATCCCCTTCCAAATGGATAAAATATACTGAGATTTTCATCTTCTTAGCTTTCATGTCTCAGGGTTGCTCATGAAGTGAGACAGCACCCCTCCCAGGCCCCAGCACCTCATTTCTCCCACAGCTGCCAGGCAAAAGGCTGAGAGATGTCACTCAGAAACACAGCCCAAGCTAGTGCTGTCTGCTCAGCTCTGGAGAAGCTGCAACAAAGTGAGCCTTTCCAATAATTGTAGAGTGCAGTAGTATTTTCTGTAGCTAAAAATTCCTGATGCCTGCACAGAGAGAACTGCAATTTTGAGAACTATCTTTGTGCTAGCTTCTTGGCTGTGGATACTTAACTCTCTTAAAGCCACTCAGTAGACTACTTTTCCCACATGGGGAATGCTAAGTCAGTTCCTCCTGATGCTGCAAACCATGGTAGGACTGACAGCTGTAGCTGTGACATATTGGTAATTTTCTGTTTTATTCAGATGAACGTTAAGCCTACACACATTTTATGAGTATAATCAGATCACCTCTATGCTCAGAGGGTTTGTTCAAATGCTTAGAAAGGGATCAGATGGATTTTATTCCTGAATGATAAGCCAATGCCACCAAATGGCAGTGACTGTTATGTCCTTTGTTACATAGACTGCAAGGTACTGTGTGGTCCGTGTGCCCAGGAGTGGGGCCATTGGAGGATTAATTTGTTTTCTCTCTTTGCTGTGTGTTCTGAGTGTGCAGACATGTTAATTTCCTCTCACAGCTAGACACTTGTCTGCTCCCTGTCTCTTACACTTCCTCATAGCTCTCTGATGTTTAGTTGCTTTTCACATGCAGCCAAAATTCATTTTCACATTGTTATTATTGTGTTAGTATCATGGTGATACATTTAGCTGATGCAGGCTTTTGAACCATTGAGTAATGACTGCAAGAGCGATGGTTTGAAACGCTGGTGTTCTGTTCTTTGTATTCTAGATGAGATAAGGCAAACATTTTTGACCATTTTCATGAACACAGAGGTGGGTCTGGTTAAATTACTGAATAACAGAAAGGAAAGCATGAAACAGAAAAGGGATGGGGAGCAATGTGCAAGAGTTCATCGGTGTGTGAAGGACAGAAAATGCAGTAAAAGCAAGAGAGATGGCAGAATCCATTACATACACAGCAATTTGTCAAATAACTAATGAATGAAAATATCTTTACGAGGAAATACATAAATTAATTTAGAAGCAAAATAAAGCATGAACCTTTAAAATCACAGAAATGGAATGAATTTTTTGACTAAACATAGACTCTCAAACTAGACAGGTAGATCAAAAAGCATCTAAGGGTCTCACATTTTAAAAATATTCCAAGAAAGTGAGTAGCAGATTCCAATGAATATCAATATAGCAGAAGTGATATCAATACTTGAATGCAGACACTGTTCACTCTAATGACTCAAATGATTGATTTCTAGTTAAGTAGATGTCTAGAATTCGACAAAAGAAAATGTAAACCTAAGAACATTAAGGTTTATATCATTTTTTGTAAAGAGAGATTTAAGTAAAGAAGCCGAAAAACATGCCCAAGGAAGCAAGAGAAGAGAAGGAAAATGGGTGATCATTTTCCAGCTTCATGTTCTGTAACAAGCAAGGGTTTCCACAAAGCCTGTCATAACTGTGGGTTCATTCTTAGTGTAAACTGCATCTTAAACATAGTGGTGCACAACACCCCAGAAACTAATGCCTTAAGTGACAGAATCTTGATTTGACATTGTGGAGAGTGAGAATTATAGATTCAAAGCAGGAGCAGATTTACTACCTGGAGTTGATTTTATTCGTGGGTCCATGGAGGGCAGGCAGTCTTCAATCAAAGTCCTTCAATGAGAAACAGGCGAGGTAGCATCTGAACTAAAACACTAACCTTAAGTTTAGTTACCTCCTTCACAAATCCAATTCATGATCCTGTATATTTGCAATGCCATTTCTCAGGATATGTCTCCATCATAGATATTTTGCTAAAGAAACAGCATTCAATAAATATATATAAATAAATAAATATAATACAATGGTTAATTTTAAATTAATTTCATTCAACTTTAAATATGACGATCTATGTGTTCTGTGTTCAGGGTACATCCTAATAATTACCAGTATGTCATGGCATTGGTTTTTGCTGTTGAGGAGATCAACAGGGACCCCCATCTTTTACCTAACAATACTCTGAGATACACTCTCTATGAATCTGAGGCAGGATTTTCAAAAAGTTTGCTCACCACCATGACGTGGCTCACAGGACTCGACATGACCATCCCTAACCACACCTGCAGAGGACAGATGAACTTTGTATCGGTGATCACAGGAACAACAGGAGAAAGTTCTTCTCAAATTGGAACTTTCCTGGAACTCTACAAATATCCACAGGTAAGTGTCAATAAGAAGAAAAACAATTTCTTGTTCTGTCATGTGATGTATCTGAGGTGAGCAAAAGATACCTTGGTCAGGAATGTTTCAGAGATTTCTGGAGGAGGAAGGACCCTGACATTTGGTGGGACATCCATATTACACTTGTACAGAATGAACGCATTGTGGTTTATGAGCATCAGATAGAAGATATGGTAAACTTGCAGAGCATAACCAGTAATTTTCTAGATTTTGCTCAGTAAGCTGAAGAAGCAATGTTTATTCCTAACCACATTACTTTACTACTTAGTTCTTTTAACTGTGCAGTTGAACTTCAAGGACTCATCTGCTCTGTGTCTTCTTACACATTTCTCCTCAGCTGACCATTGGCCCTTTCTATCCAACGCTGAATGACCCTGTGAAGTTTCCTTCTCTGTATCAAATGGCCCCAAAGGACACATCTCTAGCTCTTGGCATGGTCTCTTTGATGGTTCATTTCGGTTGGACTTGGGTGGGGCTGATCATCTTAGAGAATGAAAATGGTGTTAGATTCTTGTCCGACTTGAGAAGAGAGATGGAGAGGTACAGCGTGTGTGTGGCCTTTGTACAAATGATCTGGATTGACCGCCCTGCGTATAAGGATCCATTGATCTCTACTTCTTCTCCTATCATGAGAGAATCAGCAAACGTAATCATTGTTTTTGGAGACACTGAGTCTATCATAGGTACAGTATTTATGACATGGGAACATATACTCCCGTGGAGAGTGTGGGTCACCACCTCACAATGGGATGTTGCTAACACTATGAGACATTTCATTCTGGACTCTTTTCATGGAACTCTCATTTTTTCACAACACCACCCTGAGATTCCTGGTTTTAAGGACTTTATTCAGACTGTAAACCCATCCAAATACCCAGATGATGTGTTCCTCTCACAACTGTGGGGTATTTATTTTGATTGCCCTTATTCAATGTTTTACTGTAAATCAATGAAGAATTGTTCATCCAAGGGATCCTTGGCATCTTTGCCTTGGCATCTCTTTGACATGGACACGAGTGAGGGGAGCTACCAAATATACAACGCAGTGTATGCTGTGGCCCACAGCCTCCATGAGATGCTCCTACAGGATACAGAGGTGCAAGCAATGGATCAGCACAAAAGACAGATAATTCATCCCTGGCAGGTAATGTGCCATCCATGTCTTTTGTTACGTGCTCCATTAGAGAGCCCAAAGAAAAACTTAAGAATCCTCTTCCCAAACAATGTGTGTTATGTACTCCTTCCCTTTAGGTAAATATATGTCTAGTTTGAAATCAAAAGCAGTAGGTTAGATGCATAAAAGACAAATTCCATATGTAGGATCAAATATTAGTGCACAATGCCTACCTACCTACCTGCTCAATATACAACAGTAAATGTCCACGCTTCTCACAAGATGTCCTTATTAGGAACTGGGCATGGTCTAGTGCCCCTTGCCAATTTAATGAAAATATTATAATATACATTTTACCGAAAATGTCTCATGAAATTATATAAGACTCACATAATAATTAGGACATTTGTGGGTTGATGCTCTTAGAACAGTCACAAAATAAGTGGATGGCAGCTTTTGTCTGATTAATGTAATTCCTGATAATTCCCTTGGGCTGCTTAGAGTCTATCCTGGATTTCCTGCAATTGTAGAATATTTGTCATGTTGATATTCGATATTTGGTTTACTTGTTTCTTCTACTCTGTTCCTGATTAATATTCCCTTTCAATAGAAGGATAGTTTTTACAAAAAGAATCATTTGTGAATTTGTGTTTTGTGTCTTACATATGGTACTTATGATCTGTGCTAAATTTTGAATCTTGAGTCTAGTGAATTTCTGTGGTTCAGAATATTAGGCACCCTCTTCTGATCTCCTTCAGAAACAGGCATGCACATGTCCTACATAAACACATGCAGGCAACACAACCACATGTATAAAATGAAATTATTAAATATTTTAAATGTAAAAACATGTCTTTTAGCTGCACCCATTCCTCAAGAACATCCAGTTTGATAATCCTGTTGGAGAGAGAGTAAAAATGCATCAGACAGGAAAATCAGATGCAGAGTATGACATTCTGAACTTCTGGAACTTTCCTCAAGGTCTTGGACACAAAGTGCATGTGGGAAGGTTTTCCCCATCTTCCCCACCTGGTCAACAATTGTCTATGTCAGAGGACCTGATAGAGTGGAGCACAGGAGTCAGACAGGTGAGTGAACATCATCACATGTTTTCAGAACCAGTAAACAAAGTCACATGAGAAGAAGAACAGGTACACTTGGTCTCCAGCTTACAATAGATTGTAAATGAGTTTCTGACAGATGGGAAAAGAGTCTTTAGTGTACAGCAGGATTCCTAGTTCACACATGCACAGTGATATGGTGACCATAAGCTTTCTGTTTCTGTATTTAATAATAGTTGTCAAAATTAAATTTATTAGATTATGGGTTGAGTTGTGTAACATACTTTATTTCTGACTGAGTTGGTAATGTTTATCTGTTCTGAAATCATCTCTAATTTTACACAGGCTCCAATCTCTGTATGCAGTGCAAGCTGTGGTCCTGGGTTCAGGAAATCCCCTCAGGAGGGTAAGGCTGCCTGCTGTTTTGATTGCACCCTCTGCCCAGAGAATGAAATTTCTAATGAGACAGGTAAGTTCAAACTACATCTGTACATACACACATATATATGCATATATATGGAATAAATAAATGAATATGTTTTCAGACTCTCATTATCAATCATCATCTCATATAAATCCTGTCTTCCATGCCATGAAGGAGGAAGGCTGGTCAAGGGAACACTATAGAAAACATCTTTTGTAAATCTATAAATGAGAATTTATCATTAACATCCTTTGCCTTGAGAGTCGTTTGATTTGTACTTTTACTTACTGCAAAACTTGCTGTCCTTTGAAATAACCTTAAAATCCCTGAGGAAGCTAAGTTCATCTCTGTCAGGGGATTGAACTCACTATACATCATATGTGTTTACTTTTTAATCTTACTTGAAACATTCAGGTTACACCGAAGACAGAGATCTCTCTCGTCTTCACCATCTCAGTGTTCTGTGTGGTCATTAACACAGAGCAGGAGCTCAAAAGGCTAATTCTGACTGAGTAAATACAAGTTCTGTGATCTGTGAAGTCTGAGCTACAGCACCTTGTGATCTAGGACTGTGTGCCTGTCTTTCCTTGGTTCACAAGTAGGAAGCAAAGCAAACAGAGATAAGTTAATAGAAGCGAGGGAACGTCAGTGAGTGTGCACACAGGTCCTCCATGGTGAGTAAATGATGCTGCCTCCACTCTGAGATGGCCACGAGGACTTCAGAAAGTACTCACGTGTGTGTCAGATGAATGACTTTCCTAGGACATTTCGCTAGCTTAATGTAAGTGTATGACAGGTGGTGAACTGTCATTTAGTGCAATATGCAGAACATAAGTTTTCCATAATTTTTTGACAACGTATTTGCAAAGGGGCATTGTTTTTTGAAGTATAAAAGGCCAGAAGACTAACATCATAGAAATGTTACTCAGGATTCTCATTTTGGAGTCAAATTTATGGCAAGTGGTGGCAAGCCCTTGTTACAGAGAGATTTTCTAGGTTTTTCTGATGTATTTCAAATTCAGAAAAGTATGATTTAATTCATTTACCATGTATTGTTTTGGACATTGTTTTCTAGATTAAGTTCATGTTCAGTATGGGTTCTGTTGAGACATTGCATTAGTGACCCTTTAATACTGTTCCTCATGTGACAAACTCCACAACTATTAATTTACATTCATTGCTACTTCATATTGTAATTTTTCTGCAGTTATTAATTGTAATTTAAGTATCTGATATGCAGAAGCCTTAGGCTAGCCACATAAAAGGTTCATTTGAACCCTAAGAGATTGGAATCCATGGGTTGAGAACCACTGTTTAGACCATAGTGATACATTCTCAAAAAAAGAGGATTTCTGAGGATATTTACAGGAAGAATATAATATTTGAATATCACTTTATGCATTATGAAATTAAACATGTAGATTTAAATAATACAGTTATATTTGGCCTGACCTCTGAAGAAGTGAATGAAATGAACGGATGGTATCATTTTTTTTCCTTAGCTAAGAAACTAGAATAGCATCCAAATGACCGTGACACACCTTATGGGCATTCCTAATGTACCACCACAATTAGAATTGCTATCGCCAAGTATAAATGCTGGTGCAGATGTGAACTCATGAAAATCATAGCACGCTCTGTGCTCAGATGCATTTTAGCCTAAGGATGATTGAAGTCAGCATGACTTGTCCTTGAAATCCTAGAAACACACTCAGGCTTCCTTCTAGAAACAACAGCATGTATTAGAAAGACACCAGTTACCCATGTGGAAGGGAGATTATGATGAGGAGATGAGAAAGGGAATGGGTTTCCAGGCCACCCTGGTTCAGAAAAAAAGTAAAAACAAGCGAAATGTGCTGCACCCATTTACCCAAGTGCTGCCTTGATTTTGATGGCAGGAATCGCATGACACAAACTCACAGTTACAGTGACTCCCAGCAAGTGCCCCACCTACACTTACCATGGTCACCCTAGGAAGCTACTCACAGAACCTTTCCTGCACCCAGGGAAGACTCTGACACAGGGGTCCCTTTAAAAACCTCCCTGCCCAAGGCCTACTTCTTTTACAGCTGTGTGCTCACTAGTCTGTGCAGTGTAAAATCTAGCCTAAGCAATCCATGTTTCATATACTTGTCAGGCAAACGGAGCCAGATTTCATTTCTCTTCTTTGATTTTCTTAACAAAATGGTTGTACGTGCTTATTTTATTTTATTTTTCAAATAAGACTCATCAGTTTATTCTTGGATTCAATATATCTTTCATAAAAGTTTCATATTCTTTGTCTGTTTTCTGTGATTTTAGTACATAAATAATGAGTTTTTAGTAGTCTTCTCCAGGGTCTTCCATGTACATACTTGTCTTATTACTGTGGCAAAAGCTATTGAAGAGAGGGCGGGTTTCATTTAGTTCACACTTCATGAGTACTGTCCACAGTGGCATGGACACCATCAACAGGATTGGGTGTCTGCGTTCACAGTCACTGAGGAGACAGTGGTGGAGGCTTCTGCTCAGCTACCTTTTTTCTTTTTTACACATGGAACATCCTACTAATTACCTCAGGGTGGTTATGCCCCTCAATCACCCTGACACAGATAATCACACCCAGATTATCCCAGAACCTATACAGTCTGTATAACCCCTAACAGGTGTGACCCAAGGCTTGACTAGGTAGTGTGGATTCTGTAGAGGACATTGAATGCTAGCAATCAAAACTACACTGCCCCTCAACTTGGCAGAAAGCCCACAATGTTTACTGGAATTCTTTCCTCTTTTTTGTAGCCATACATTTGTGGCCATGCCCTATTTTAAAATCCATTTGGTCTAATCCCCAACATTTATTTACTTAACTATCTTAACCCTGTTTGAGAGTGCTGATCTCAAATCATACAAAAGGCAAACTCATTTTATTTTATTTTACTTTATTTTTCTTCTGTCAAATAATATATCCTGACACCCCTTCTTCACTTCCTCCACTCCTCTCAGCTTCCCCAGGTCCCCTCTCCCCAAAACCTCCCACCCTTACCCACACTTGTCCCTATCAAAAGCAGTACTCCCTGTATTACTTACTGCTCAACCATAAAGCTAAACTCTTATGGTCAACTTCACGTGAATGCAAAAGCACGTTAACACGTATGCCTTATAATAACATTTGCATTACACAAGACAATATGGTAACATAACAAGGAATGATAGGATGATACCAAATGCAAAGAACAATAGAGCACACACCAAATCCAGAATTTCCCCATAGTACTTCTGGGATCATCATAGAGGCATCATGAATCCAAGAGTCTGGGCATCCTCAATTTACCAAGACAGCCACATGCAGCGTGTACAGTCCCTCATGTGAGACAACTTTATTCTCAGTGTGCTGATCTCTTCAGTTTTTTCACAGTATCCTAAGGTGACGACATCTACAGAATTCATCCTTATACTCCAATTACAACTTAGAGTTCACCCCACAGCCTCAAACATAGTTTAATGATGAGCCTGATACTCATGATTCAAAATTGTCCTAGATTTTATGTCATCTTGACAGAAGCCAGTATCCAGAGTGGTTGTTTTGAAGACGGGAACCCTGGCTATAAAATATTCAGACTTTGGTATTTAGTTACATAATCTTGAACATAAAATAGTACATTAAATATATTTATTGTTAGAGTCAATATCTGCCTTTGATATGTAATAAAAATATCATTGTATAAGTGATTTTAAAGAAGCAGATGTGTATGTTTAACAGGAAAGAAAATAGATTGTAATAACTTCAAAATTGGCAACACAGAATCTAATGTTCCCTGTTGACAAAACCAAAATAAAGGATGTTTTCAGTTTGTGTCAAATATTGCTTGCTGATGAAGGGAAATATACTATGTGAGAGTTATGATTGACACCAAATTGCTTTTCTCCCCAGATACTGATCAGTGTGTGAGGTGCCCAGATGATAAATATACCAACATAGGGAGAAATCACTGCCTCCAGAAAGCTGAGACTTTTCTGGCTTATGAAGACCCCTTGGGGATGGCTCTGGCATGCATGGCCCTTTGCTTCTCTGTGCTTACAGCTCTTGTTCTTGGCATTTTTGTGAAGCACCAAGATAATCCCATTGTGAAGGCCAATAACAGAAATCTCAGCTACCTGCTGCTCATCTCCCTCACCTGCTGTTTCCTCTGCTCTTTGCTCTTCATTGGACATCCCAGCACAGCCAGCTGTCTCCTGCAGCAGATCACGTTTGGAGTTCTTTTCACTGTGGCAGTGTCCACTGTCTTGGCCAAAACAATTACTGTGGTTCTGGCCTTCAAGATCACTGCCCCAGGAAAAAGGATGAGGGAGTTGCTGATATCAGGGGCACCAAACTACACAATCCCAATCTGCACTCTGATCCAACTTCTTCTCTGTGGATTCTGGCTGGGAATGTCTCCTCCTTTTGTTGACAGAGATGCACACTCTGAACAGGGCCACATCATTCTCCTTTGTAACAAGGGCTCAGTCACCGCCTTCTACTGTGTTCTGGGGTACCTGGGGACCTTGGCCCTAGCAAGCTTCACTATGGCTTTCATGGCCAGGAACCTGCCTGACACCTTCAATGAGGCCAAGTTCCTGACATTCAGCATGCTGGTGTTTGGCAGTGTCTGGGTGACCTTCCTCCCTGTCTACCACAGCACCAAAGGCAAGGTCATGGTGGCTGTGGAGGTCTTCTCCATCTTGACCTCCAGTGCCGGGCTCCTAGGGTGCATATTTTTCCCCAAATGCTATGTTATTCTCATGAGACCTGAGAAAATTTGTTTGAAAACATTGAAAGATTCAAGAGAGCAGAGGAAACGTGATGTGTAAAGGGTAGCTCATAAGTCTGATACGTAGTTAAGATTTCATGTAAAAACCACATGACCTCACTGACTTTACATCCTACCGCTCTCATATTAAGTGATTCCCTGTATCTACATGCCACATAATAATTCTGCCTCATTCACACAGATGAAAACACCACCTAGTGTTTAACAGGCTACAAATGCAGAAGCCATCTGTTGTGAATACAAAAGGAGCTGACTGTTCCTGTAGTTATCTATTCGGAATAAAATCAAGTATTCATTAGCAGACATTCTTAATTCACACTTATAGAAACCATATTGGAAA